>PVKM010023654.1:0-21004 GCA_004027735.1 Carollia perspicillata | reverse complement strand
TCCCTGGCTTCATCCTTTCTTGTTTGAAAAACTGATTAAGCCTCCACCCCCTTGAAACCTGGGGAGTGACAGAAGGCACAAATTCTCAGATGTTCTAGTTATTAGCAGCAGTGGGGCTGGAAGGGAACAAAGCTATCTATTCTCAGTTATTTTCTGGAATGCTCACTTTTTGGTACAAAGATTTGTACTGGAGGAGCAGAGCAGTGTGAGGAGGAGGGAGGGAGGCCCACTTCCAAACTGACAGTGGTGTCTGTTTTAAGAGAATGTATCTAGATCTGCTGGGATATGAAGGGACTTTGATTCATTGTAAGAACTTTATGTGACAACCTAAAGCAGAGCGTCTGCTTAGGTGACAGAAGCTGAGAGAATGCAAATAGGCAGCTCAATATGTTCAAATTTCCCCAGGGATCATAAATCAGAGGGTATACAGCTCTTAGGACACAGTATGTGCTGGGTCAGTGATTCTTAACTCTTGTCTTGGGAACTGGAAAACATGCCTACTGGATTCAGCCGGGTTCTGGATGAACAGAGAAGGCCATCCTCCTGCTTCAGTTTAGAATGCTTTAGGATGCAACTAATTGGCTTTAATACTGAAGGAGGTGAGGTTAGCTGTGCCCCGTAACTGAAGTGTTCAGAGCTAGAGGACAACTCAGGTATGGTCTTGCTTTTCTCTGACACTTGGGTCCACTCTCTGCTGTGAATTGGGTGAATATACTGTAAAAGGACTCCTGGCACCAACTGGGATGTGTGTTTCCTCATTCAGGTCTGCAGGAGGAAATACCCAACGGAACCATGTTAACCCACATGGCCGCCCTCCCTTAAAGGCTGTGCGTGACTGCTGCAGGAACTATGCGATATCCTAATCAGGGAAGACTGGGTTCGGGTCTCTTCTAAGCAACACTCCCAGCCAAACCTCAAGGCTCCTAACCAGCAGAGGAAACAGGCAACTGCCTTGCCTGATAGTTCCCAATCATAGGGGACGTTTTTATTTAATAAAGTGAGGAACTGTACCCTAGATTTCCACAAAGTTTTTGAGAATTCTATCTTAGAAACTCAGGTTACCTCCTATTTAAGAGATTGCAAGTAGCTGATCTTCATTTCCATATGAATTTGGGGGCGTGGAGCTCATGTACACTCAAATTTGACCCAGCAAGTCTTGGGCTTTTCCTTGAGATTTTATAATATTTCTTTGTCCCTTTAAAAAACACTGATTTGATCAACATGTCCAATGAGATCCAAGATTCAGAGTTTATATAATATGTTATATCAGTTTTATTTATGCATGTCAAATATTTAACGATTATAGCAAAAATCCCAAGCAATAGACTCTTTAGGTGATGGTTTTACTGGTGATAGTTTAATTTTCATTGAAAACACTTTTTACAAAGGCTGTGGATGTGGCTAGAAGGAATTGTTACTTAGGCCATAATGCTCATCACCATAAGTAATCTACTTTTGGGGGGTTGGGTTAACTTGGCTTTAAATGAGTGTCTATTTTAAACAGGTGCAGTAGGTAGCCATTAGGCCTAGCATTGACCTGGATTTATATAGAAAATTGCTATTATAATTTCTAAACATGGCAATGTGAGCTTGATCTAAGAGAACTAGAAGCTTAAACATACATTTACATTTCCATATAGCTATTACTTTTAATGATATGAAATATAATACTTGAACCTTGCTTTAACAATATAATTGAAAATAAACATTTCTTTTAATAGTTAGTGCTCTTGTTTTTTAAGACTGGGTTCTCCAGAAAATGGCCCTCCTTTCTTTTATAAAAGCATTTTCTTTGAGAGGGAAGTTCACTTGTTTAATGTTTTATGACATCCCTGAATTTTGTTGTTCTGATTTTCCTAGACTGTTCTTATTCCTAATATTGGTTACAAGTCATTTTTTTCTTTTGTTCCCTTAGTACAAAAGAAAGGAAAAAGGATATACAAATAAGTACACTAGAGCATTTCCAAGCTACAATCGAGTACAATGGAGATCAGAATAAATTTAATGTAGGCAAATGTAATCAGCCACAGTATAAGAAAGCTTAATTTATTATATCCCTAGGGGGAAACAAAATCTAAGTCTAAAGATCATTATAACTGTAAGAGACATAGAGAACAAATTAAAACAAGCAAACAAATAAACCCTATTTTACAACAGATTATTCCTCATAAAAACCAATCTATTAAAATGTGTGGCCACCAACAGTCCTCTCCCTCTTAAATGTAATACCAAATGCTATCCGTGAATCTTAATCAGATATAGTATTTCACACTCCTCTTTTGCTTCCATTCATGGTATATCAAAGCATTTTTTCCATTGTATCTAGAAATTAGCTTCAAAATTATTCATTATTTTGTTCATTGTTTACTGTTTTCATACCTTGGCATGCTATCACAAGAGAGATATTTGGTGATATCAGTGAGGAAGGAAGGGAGCATTTATTCATCGGATTGGAGAGAAACCTGTGCCTATAATACTAACTTTGATAACTCACCTGATTGCATGGTTTGATAGTCTATAAATCTTCACTTATTCTACTAGGGGTCTTTTTAGTGAACAGTTATTGTGCCAGAAATTGTGTTAAGTGCTACACACAAAATCACTTTATACAACCCTCACAAGAACCTGGATTATTCTTATTTAATAGATTAGATAATTGAAGATTAAAAGATTATTTTTTGTTCATCTTATGTATATAGCACAAGGCTAGAGTTAAAACCCAAGGATGTATAATTACAAAATCATGTGCTTTCTGTAACACTTTACTATTTCTTCCTACTTCTTTCAAAGTAGATTATCAACTGATTTTTTTCCAGCTTTCAGTTATACCAGGTCATATAGCCAGATTTTCATTAATCCTGAATAGATTTGCAGACTAGACTAAAGTGAAGACCTAGATGAGAATTGGATGATGTAATACTTCATTGATTAGAATATGCTCATTTGTTGACATTTTAACATCTTTGACATCAGGGTTACCTTATAACTGATGATGAGGAAGTATTTGTCATGGTTTGATTATGAGAGTTTAATTTTTTTCTTAGTGTCATTTGAATGAATGGTTATGTTTTTAATTGATGGTTCTAGATTAGGTAAAATATGATAATCAGTTCTTTAATGAAGAGAAATTAGACAAACCCGAGTAAATCCTCATTCACCCACAACTCCACTCCATGCCCTCCCCCAAAAAGAGCTGGGGAAAAGGATGCTTTTACAGATGGGGTGGGTTTGGGAGTTTACCTCTCATTGCCATTGTTATAATTTTTCTCTCCCATGGCCTGGTTCTAACAATGGAATTTCTGCTTCTTCAAAGTTTTCCCTAGATCATTGAAAAAAGATGTAATTTTATTATGATTTTTAATTATTTATATTCTCTTCCACCTGTCTTTTAGTCATGTTAACCAAGGCTTTACTCTTTATATTAAGGGTTCTTTCCATAGCTCCTACGAAACTAAAGTAAGTGATTTCTTTTCAGCCTATGCTCTTTACATATACTTACGTAGGATTTTAAGTGATGACTATTTAAACTGTCTATTCCATTTTTCCCCCATTACCATCCATTTGTATGTAAGGGTACAGAATTTTTACATGATGCAAATTCCCAGTGTTACTGAGGGGCCTAAAAACTGTTGAAATACATAATATAAGTATATTTTTGCATTTGCATGAGCCATTATACATTTTAGAGCCTCTCCAAACCTCTGCTCTTCTCTTTCACTACTTCCAAAACCCTTTCACTAGTATTTCTAGGAGAAATGGGCCTTTTCATCCTCGGAATCTCTTCATAGCTTATGCTGTAGAGAAGTCTGTTTCCTCTCATGTAAAATGGGTAATTATCTAACCTATCTATCTTGTTTATAGTATAAATTAGCTAATGTATATACAATTTAGAGCAAATATCTGGCACCAAGTAAGTGCTCAGTAAATATTCACTATTATTAGAAGCCATTTGGTGTACATTATAATTGCCCCGCTAGTCCTTCTCCTGTGTATTTTACAGACCACAGATTCCTGGAAGGCAAAGACTGTGTTGTATGCAGCTTTGTGTCACTTTCATTGCTTAAAATTGTGCCTTACATATTCTGAAAATCCCATGTTTTAAGAAATTGTGAGCAAAACTTCCCATTTAGCACCCACCCTAACTGGATCTGTGAGGCTTACCCAATCAATGCTTGCGGGAACCAGAGTGTGTAGCATTTCCCGTTTAAACTTGGTATAATGGAAATAAAACAGATTTCAGACTCAGACAAACCTGCTTTTATATCTTAGTTGCCTTTTACATTGACTTTGAACTCTAAGCCTTAATTTGCTTCTGTAAAAAGTGAGTAATATTTTGCCTATGTGATAGTGGTTGAAATTAAATTATATAATATATGTAAAGACCTAGCACCATGCCTGACATATATTAAGATTTCCATAAATAACTATTTATAATTATTATTGTTGTTATTTAAAAAGATTACCTTGAGCATATTAGTCAATGCCACTACATCTCAATTTCTTCATATATAAATAGGGCTAACGTTGCATTATTCATATGATTACAAAGAGGATTAAGTTATATATGTAAAGATCCTATCAAAATTTTTTCATGTACTAGGTACTACACAAATGATTTTTATCCTCTATTCCTCCTTTCCCACACCTTATTCCTTGATTTAACAAAGGAGCAGTTTCCTTGTTCTTTCAAAAGGGATATTTCAAAAGTTCCTTAACTCTCAAGTATGTTGCGCCACTGTGGAAACTTTAGCAAAATGAAAGCCTAAGGACTTTGTGTCTTTAGGTTAGAAAAATTATGGGGACATTTGGAATAACCTTTACTGTCTCCCATCGCCATTACCCAGCAGCATTCTGTAATTTCCCATGGGCATCTCCAGTCTGAGGTTTTCAATGGTGCAGGGAGAATTGACCCTTCAGCTCATATATATAGTATTCCTGAGGAGTCCTATTCCATTAGGTAGTTTCTGTATTTGTTCCCCAAGAGATGTTTAGAGTTATGGTTTCTTTCTCTGACCAAAGTGAAACGATCCTAAAACAACAACAGAAACAGAGTGATGCACCCACCCCTCTTCTAGGCTCCTGAAGAAGAAGCTCTAGGAAAAGTCCTAGATGCTGTGTTTCTATAAATGACCCCCAAATAAGACAAGAAAGCGTGTATGGGTCTGCAGGCTTGCACTGGGGCAGCACTGTTATACGGAATGGCTTTTTTTAATTGATGGTGTAATTTGATGGTAAATTGTCATTATTATCGCCTTATTAAAAGATCAGAATTCAGAGCACAATTGTCATGCTTGCCAGTTTGACCATAAAGTCATTAGCGATACTGACAGTCCAATTACAGTTGTGCTTATTCCTTACTGATCAGAATCATGGCAATTTCAGAGGAAGTGGAAGCACTGAGATACCCATAAATTGAGTGGGGCTGGCAGCAGTCTCCCACATTCAGGAACAGGGACGTTGAGGGTCCATTTAAGACTATATGGCAGAATCATTGCAAACAATATTTTATATGCCACTCCTGTCCTAAGAACCACAATGCATGGCACACATATACAGTAAAAAGCTCTAACTAGAACCATAAGACTGGTGGATTTCTTTTCTGTGCTCTCCTTAAGGAAGAAAGAAGCAAAGCACAATGAAATAAACCAGTATCTGGTCAGTTCAGACTCAGAGTTCAATATACTACAGCTTATTACCTCAACAATTCATACTGACCCCAGGGCACTGCAAAGTCATCGATCATAAAAGAAATATTCAATTAGCTTCAGTATACTGTATTTAGCATGACCGTGAAGTAGACTAATGCATTTTGAAAAGATTTTTTTCAGCAACTTAGGTTGGAACAAAACAGGTTTTTCTATTTAACCCCTCTGATATCCAGAAAAATTGGGGTTCACTAATCATACAAATGACTGCTGCAAATGGTCCTGTTGGGAGTTTTAATACTACCAACAGGTATAATATACATTAAGAAATATAAAGAACATGCCCAAGATGGTCTCACCTTGAAGCATTCACTATGATGCCTCTAAGTCACATTTGGATCCTGAAAAGAATGTCAAATACCCATTAACTACATCATTGCTGCTAATGTCAGGGGAAGACATGTCATTAGAGAAAAAGGTAACCCCAGCTCCCCACGAATCCTTGTAGAGAGAATATAATTAGTCACTCCCAACTCTCCCAACCTTGTTTTGGTAGTTCCTGAGTTCAGTGGACTATGCCTACCATTTATCTTCATTACTGGCCAGCAACATTAATAAAGATCAGCTTAAGATCTGAGTATAGAATCACTTCCAATAGATTCCAGCTTAATCTAGGAGTGCCGACATTGAGGGAAACATCCCCTCTCTGTCTCTGAGAAATGAATTGGTTTTTCTGTGATACCCAGCTACAGTAATAAACAAAGATGATGCATACTTGAAGATCCACAGCCAGCTCTTTCATTGATTACCTTCAGACATTAATTTTCAGCCTAATTGCCTTGGTTGGCACTTTCACCTCAGTGGTACTTACATATGCCTACAGATCTGTTTGATCACAACTCCTGGGTTTTGAATTATTTAATACCCAATCAGTTTTAGAAATGTTGTCCTTCATACTCTGTCCAGGATTTCTGCAAAGGAATAAATATAATGTGATTTAATAAAACCACAGATCTCCTTAAACAGTGTATTATCTTTGTAAGCCTAAGTTATTTTCTTTGTTCAAGAAACAATGGCTTAGTAAAATTAAAATCACAAGAACTTCCACATTTCATCTGGGTTTAAAGATGCTATACAAAATAGTCTGGTAATAATGTATTTGTCTCATGAAAATGATGGCTTTGCAAAAATTATGTTCATTCTATTTAGCTGCAATCTTACGATTTTAAAAATTCTTAACAGTAATTTTATACATTTTAGAACAGTCCATACCAGGTTTGTGTTTTGTTTTTACATCAGTGTGCTATTTCATTTCAGGCTGCATATGAAACACTGGTTTTCCCTTCAGCCTCGTGTAGGCACGGGCCCCAGGCTGCCCAGTCCTTGCACTCCAGATATGTTCATCAGCATCACCATCTCAGCCGTACAGAGGCAGTCTTCTCAGCTTCCTGTGCTCTTTCCAAGCTACTTAATATTGACAACATTAAATATTAGTTTCATGATTTTCTGTACTTAGTTCTGAGGTAACATCACATTCATTTAATGTTTTTTAAAAAGAAGACTCTGAGGAAAGCATATGATCTTAGTTGCTGGACCAGTTCTTATGAATCAATCTAAAACAGTCTTTTCCTTCTTTTCTAATAACTGCTTATTTTAATTGAGGTATTGACTATTTGTCAAATATTGACTTTTCTAGCTAAAATTTTCTATCTTTCATAAAATAATACAACTCTAATATCTATATATACACACCTAACACATGTACCATATATATAACCCTAATATATAAATGCATACATATATGCATTCATAAAAATTAAACCAGACCTTTAAAAAATTTAGATATGTTGAAGAAATCACATATTTTTAGATGTCTAAATGATCATGATTTACATAAATATGACCAGTTATCTAATTTATCAAGGACAATGCAATGCTACTAAAGCGATTGCTTCACACAGAAATTAAATGGAAAATTATGTAAAGAACTTGTTAAACATTTTCAGAGAAAAAAATTGTCCTTTTCGGCTGTTGAAGCTACTTCAGCCTCAGTTATCCAAATAAATTTTAAATTCTTCACCTTACCATTCCTTGTGGATAGCCTCGTATTTTAATCAGTCTGCTTTGATAGTCCTTTGAAAGTGGTGTCTTGATGTGTATTTAAGTGCAATAAATAAACTTGACATTTAGAGGAATAAAGGAAATGGATATGAATAAAGCTGGAAAATGCAGTCTGTAGCTTAGCACCCATGTGCCTAGCTAACACACAAAGGCAGTTTCTCCTGTTAAAAAGAAGAAAGAAAGAATACAAGTATATATTGAAAGACAGCAGCTATGTGCCCCAATTTGCAACTGTGGCCACCCAGTCTGCCTGTGCACCCTTCTTCTCACAAAGACCATGTCATCCTTGCCGGCAAGTACGAAAAGCCAAAGTCCCATCCAGCGAACTGCACGCAACAAAGTCCAGCATCTGTGCGTGATGTGCCTGCATTCCAACAGGCTGAGAAGTAGCTCCTAAGTATCTGCAAACTATTTTTAAAAATTATTTCTCTACCTTCTGTACCCTACCCAAGAATGAATAGTGGAGTAGGATCAGTGTAGCCCTAATAAATTTTTTATGTGGGGAATAGAAGATAAAGAAAAGCACAGAAGTCACGCTTTGGTCCATAGCAACAGTGAAGTTCTGTAGGTCAGAACTGTGAAGACTTTGCTGTGGCCATGTAGAAAGCTTTTTGTTTAAACCTGTGAGAAGCTGCCTTGTTCATTGTCTTCTATGGCTCTCAGATTTGCCTTTTTGGGAGATTTTTCTAAGTTTTTGAGGGGATTGCATTGATGAGGAATACAAACCCCCGGCCTGAGTGACAAAAGCTTTAGGGTACAGTTTATTAATCCCCTAAGGCAATCCTCGGGCCTCCCAGCCTGCTCTGTGAGGAAGCAGGCCCTGAAAGCTGTGTGGCCCCGGCCAGGCGTACTTTTCAAGCCAGCTTGTCTCTGGTACCTGACTTGCAGTCAAATGCTAAAGAACTTTGTTTTAGATCTTTGTTAACTTGGATAACTGACCATTTGGTACTTGTTTTTTAACCATAGAGCTTTAAATTTATATTCTTATTTTCTAAATTCACCAGTGAAGAGTGATCCCCAAAACCCTAGACCCCCACTTTCGACGCCAATAGAAGCAGAACCCCAGGCCTGTGTGCCCCCTGATGTGTCTGTAACAAACTATTTTTCTTCAAGCTTCCTAATGGTTATTGCTGAAGGGTGTCTTGCAATCACAGTAAGAACCATAAAGGGCTGTCCAGTTGTTCTATTTGTTTAGCAGGAGATGCCTGCAGGAAACTTCTGGGGCCCAGGTGAGGCCCCCAGGCATTTCTAGCAGATAGCATTGCTATGGATGGACTGAGACCAGCACAGAACAGTAATGCTTTGCATTACTATGTTATTTTGTCAGGACTACTGGGACATCATTGGAAAATAGGAATTTTTCAGCTCTCCTATATAACCTTATGGGACCACCGTAGTATGCAAGTTCCGCTGTTGGCTGAAACATCATTATGGAGCATGTGACTATTGATATGCCACAACATGGATACATATTAATTTGATTATGGTGAGTGAAAGAAGCTAAAACAAACAGTGCATTCTCTATTATTCCATTTATGCAAAATTCTAGGAGATGCAAACAGATCCATGGTGGCTGAGCAAAGGTGAGTGATGATGGAGAAATGAGAGGATGGGGTGGGAAGGAAGGGAGAGTGAGATTCTGAGGGGTCTGAGAAAAGTTTAGGATGTGATAGATACAGTAATTGTTTTGGCTGTGGTGATTGTTTTGTGGATGTATACAGAAGGCAAAGCTTATCAAAGGGTGCTTTAAATATGTGTTGATTATTGTAAGTTTTTATTCCTCAATATAACTATTAACAAAAATTTTAAAAAAATGTAAGGGTGTTTTTGTTAAGTTCTATGATGCATAATCTAAGCAGAAGACCTATGCAAGATAATGTATTAAGTTTAACAGAATTGTAATTAAGAATAATTTTCTTTTTGTAACTTCTTGATATAAAGATTGACCATTGCATTTCTGATAACATGTTTTGCCAGCTGTCAGGTTAAACATATGTACACACGATTCATTTTCAAGAAGTCTTCTAAGACAACAAAGACTTGCAAGTATCATGAGATAATTACTAACTCAGGTGGAAGTGTATTCAAAGCTGCTGAGGTCGCACAAATCAGTTGAAAATAACAAACCTATTTTTGTTTGCTTTTACAAGTATTACATTTCTTCCATTAGATTTGGTGTCATTCTACATTAAATCTTTACATTTCTTTCCATTTTAGATTAAATTATTTTAATCGTTAAGGTTATAGTCACAGAATTTTATTTTGATATTACAATTAACTTTAAATCTGTGTTGCTTTTACAATTTCTTGGTCCTTAGAAACAATCACTGAAAATTATTTTTTTAAAACTGGTTTAATAATTTAAAATAATTTTTTAATAATGTAAACTGTAGCCCTTCCTTGCTTCCCTCTTTTTTTCCTCCCTTTCTTCTTTCCTACTTTCTTCCTCCTCCTCTTTCCTTCCTCCCTACCCCACTCCTTTCTTTTTGCTTTACTTTCCCTTTCTTACCTCTTTGTTACATTTTTAAATGTATTTATTAAGCACTTAAGATTTGGCATCCCAGACATCTGAGATGTAAGCCATAGCCTTACTTTTGGAACTTATTTTCTTGTTGGTGAGAAAAGACAGTGAGTGACTCACGCCTGCAGGAGGAGGTTTGTATAGGAGAAGGGAGGGGAATGGAGGGTGGGCACCACGGGCTGCGGATACTGCAGGTGCTTGAGAATGGAGTGGACACAGACGCTACAGCAATCACAGAAGGTCCTGTGGCCTTTTAGTGAAGAATGCAGTTCATCATGCCAAGCCAAATAAGGTTAGATTTAGACTAATCATCTACAATGATTTTATTGAGTTAAAAAAGTACCACTTTAGTAGTTTCTTGTCCTCTTAAAATCTTGTTGCTCATAAAATGTAAAAGGGCCTAAGTTGCTATAATTTGATTTCTCATAAGATCCATTAGAATACAAATTAGGTTTACAGAGGCATTTTTCCCAGGGAAACCACATCTACTAGTTGTCATGGATTTAGTTCTACCAGCACTCATTTCTTTCAGTAATCATTTCATGATTATGTTACCTTGGAAAAATTATTTAAACTCTCTGAGCCTTCGTTTTCTCATTATATGTAGGGGTACTTTGAGTAATGAATTGAATAGTGCCTGGCCCCTAACAATAGCTAAATAAATAAAAGCATTACTCCTATCATTAATTACTTTGGGTCAGGTGGTTATAGTTTAGTACAATTTAACATCATGTTATACAGTAGAGAAATATTTTCTGCAGATTTCATTTTAGCTGTTAGGGTCATACATTCCCATTAGATCAATTGCTTAGTGCAGCTGTTTTCAACTGGTGTGCTGCAAGAATTTTTAAAACATGCAGCACTTGACAATTTAGTCAGGGCACGGACCTCCTTTCCCTTAGATTGTCAAATAAAAAATGACAACAACTAACACAACAATAGCCATCCCATTTGAATGAATCAAAATTATACCTGTTTTTGTCAGGCTGGCAAAAATATATCTTTTTTGGTGTGCTGCAAAATTTTAGTAATTAGTTTATGAGTGCCATGAGATGAAAAAAGTTGAAAATTGCTGGTTTTGTGTCTTTATCCCTTAGTAGTCCTCATTATTACAAATTAAATTACTCTCATTAATTGACTGACAAAGCTGATCTTTTAGGTATAGATAAATGAGTGATAAGGCTTGAATAATATTTCTAGATTTTTCACTTTCCAAAAGGCCTCATTTGGAATGTAAGACATTTGGAAGATGCAAACAAATGTATCAGCTCTCCTGAGACAAACAGGTTGCAGACTCTTGCTGATTTAAATTTAGGTTCTATTATCTTGACATGTTGTTTTTATAGTTAGAATAGACACATACTTAGATCTTCTAGAGAACCATCTTAGTTTACAACGTGCTGTCCCACTGTACCTATTAAGGTATGCTCAGATTTGTTATATGGCGTGTTATGCTTTTTGGTTTTGAATATGAGAAGTATCAATGTGTGGATACTTCCCGTCTTCATCATTGCTGCACATTATGACTTTGTTCCTGGATTCAAGGTCTTGACCCTGAATACTCCGTTTTGAGCCTTGACTTGATTTCCTGTCTCAGTTTTTCCATTCCATTTGCTTTTGTGAAGTATTTTTGGAGCTTAATTATACATTTTCCCCTTATAGTAATAACAAGTTCATATCTATTTTGTGAATAGTTTGTCTTTTTTTGTGATTTGAAAACTATGCCAAAATACTCTGGAGAAACCTTATGAACCTTCATGAAATTACACAAGAAGATATATTCAATGACTCTGAATAGCCATTTGAATATCCATGACAGAGCCAATTATTTTGTAAAACTAGAAATTTAATTTCTTACAAAAATCCAAGCAGGTTTTTAAGTACACTGTCTCTCACTAAAAGGATGTCAACTCCCTCTCTCCTTAAAGTTCATCCATCATGTCATAAAAACACTATACTTAAATACTCTATCATGAGGATTAGAAATTAGATCTGGACATTCTTGGCTATAGTGAATTAATGTTTATAATGATCTACAATTACCTACCATTTAGGTCTTAACACCTGTGACTGCTTAAGAACCAACTAAATCAGCTTCTGAGTTTCCTTTTGCATTGGCACCGGAAACTGATTTATACACATTACAACTGATTGCATTTACCATGTGACAATATAAACCATTGACTGGACCTATATCTGATAGGACATTTAATTTATTCAAAAGCCATTTAATGACTATTTTATATGCTCTGCATTGAACTTGGAGCTGGGAACAAAAAGACACTAGGCTAAGACTTTGTTCCTAAATTAAGGAGACTTCTGTTTCAGATGATAACTAGATGGTTTTTGCTTTATGGAAAAATAGTCATGCTGTTCACTGGGAAAATCCATTATTTGGATTTGTATATCTCCAACAAGATGATTAGTTGACTAAATTATTTATTTTTAACTGGTTGCCTTGACAATGTGAACAAATGACCTGAGACAGTTGACAACAATGAAAATGGTTTTTTTTTGCTTCATTCCTTCCCATCATCCAGATATCATCCAACTGTAGACAAAGAGAACTTATTGAAGCAGTTTAGGTAAGAAATGGTGAATTGAATGAACTAGGGAGGCAGCAACAAAGATGGAGATGAGCAGACAAGGTTGGAATAAATGCTGGAAGAAAGGATGTTCAAGTTTGCTGATGGATAGGATGTGGAGATGAGGAAGGGTAATTTTGAGATGTTCATTAGAAATCCAAGTGAAATGTTAAGGAGGTAGTTGAACATATAAATATTGACTTTAAGGGAAAGGTTTTATCTGGAAATGGATAAGTGATCAGGTTCTTAGGGAGGCACATTTTATCTCAATGATACTGACATCCATAGTAAACCTACAGTGAGTTTGTTTTACTACTTGCAGAACATAAGTTTTTGCTTCTTTTTTTTTTTTTTGTGACCTTGAGGGATTAGTTACTTTAAGTCTCACTATCTTTCTCTGGTAATAAAATATCATATTTGTGAGGTTTAAATGAAATAATGCATGCGGCCATTAGCATAATGTTAGGTATATAGTAACTACTCAATAAATACAGTGGTAGTAATCTGAGAGCAAGCAGTATATAAACCCTAGGGTAAAGACCAAAAAGAAAAGCACTTGTTGATCGTGGTTAAATTAAATAGGATTGTTTTGCATTAAAAATGCCCATAAAATTCTGAAAACCTTAGAAACGGGCAAAGAAAGTTATTTCTGCACATCCTCTGAGATTAGCACCAGCTTAGCTCCACCTTTCCCTGTCATGGAGTGATTTCGTAGCTATGTAAATTGTAGTTTTAATAATGCAAAATGATTCTTGTCCACAGACATGCCAACGGTTACGCCCAGCAGAGATGCGATCTACTAGTAAATTCGCTTCGGTATTTGTGATTACCTTTACAGATGCATCCTGTGAACTCTTCTTGGAACTGGATATAGCATCGTGTGGGTTCCCTCACTAATTAATGAGTTAAAAAGGATATTGAACATGCATTCAGTTAATTTGCATGAGGGTTATGACTTTGTCTTCAAAAAAGTATTGAACAAGAGTAATTCTTATTTATCATTTGTCAATTTGATAGAGGAAAATTATAAGTGATATGGCTATAAAAAGGGAAGTAACTAAAACATTTGATTGGAAGAAGGATGTACGTACATGCTTTGATAAGTGTTATTGGATTGGACCATATTTCTAATCTGATAAAATAGTATTTAAATCTTGAAATGCTTTAAGTAATGTTCCTTGAATGTGTCCTATGGAACATGAATATATTAAGAAATGCTGATAGATATTTTGGGAAAAAATAAAAAGAATCCCAACATCAAAATAATTTGGGAAAAACCTGGGTTTATCTAAGTTAGATTCCTTTACTGCAGCTCTCAGAGAATCCACTCAGTGAAATGCATTGTAAATATCTGGGAGAGAATGGATAGCGTACCCCAACATATTTTGATTTCATAAGACACATGTTTAAACAAATACGTTTGTTTAAAACCTGACTTAAAGGAAGGTTTTTGAAATTTTCAGTAAAGAAATAATAGGAAAAGATAAATATAGCAGTCTAACAGCAGAGAAGGGGATGGGGTGGAGCGTTTCCACCATCCCCTGGTTTCCAAGGACCTCCTCCATCGGTCCTGAGAGTCTCTGCCTGCTGGAACCAGCCCTTCGAGTCTGTCTGTGGGCTTGCCTGGGTGCAGCCTGATTCTGTCTGCAGCGGGGAGATACTAAAGACATTTTAAAACCTGCTTTTAAGAGACTTTATGTTCTCACATTTCAAACATATTTGTGCTTATCAAATTGCTCTATTATAGATAAATTGTATCAGTTGCTTAATAATTAAATCTCAATGCCTCATGTAATTTAGAGAAAAGTATCATGACCAAAGAAAGAGAGTGGGAGAGTTGTGTTTGATTTCGGGGTTGAGGCCCTAAAATGTTTGGTCCCAGAATCCCTAAAACACATCAAGACATGTATTTTTTATTTTACCCTGGCCAGGTGGCTCAGTTGGTTGGAGCATCATCCTGTACACCAAAGGGTTATGAGTTCAATGCCTCATCAGGGCATATACCTATGTTATAGGTTTAATCCCCGTTGGAGGCCAGTAAGGGAGGCAACTGATGGTGGTTTCTCATACCAATGTGTCTTGCTCTCTTGCTCCTTCTCCCCCCTTCCTTGTTCTCTAAAATTGATAAACATATCCGTAGGTGAGGATTAAAACAAAATCCCATTTTGTAGGCAGTCCTATAACTCTCCAATAGTACTTTTGGAGATCTTTATTTAGACCATTAATTTGATAACTCTAAAATATTTTAATGTTCTGTTTTTTAAATAATTAAAAATTTATTTGGGTAGTGAAACAAAATAATCTATATCCATTTCTCTCTATATGTATATCATTATAAAAGAATAAATGAAATAGGCTGACTTGTTCATTAATGCAATGTTCGAAATGAGATATTTCTGATTAACTGAAGGTGTTATGGAATGTGTAAGAAAAATGTAGGCGAACCTCCTTTCACTTAAAGTCATATCTAGTCTGACTGAAGATTTAGTGTACATAACAAAAAATAACAGTTGAAACATAATACGAGAGTTAAAAAGTGAGAAGTTATTTGCAGAAGCGCATGTGAGAAAAGAGTCCTTGAAGGTTAGACTAGGGAGAATGAGAATAATGAGCTTTTTAATGTTTATATCTGTTTATTTATTAAATTTATTGGGGTACATTGATAATAAAATTGTATAGGTTTCAGGTGTGCGATTCTATAATACATTATATGCATATTGTGTCATGTGTTCACCACCCCAAGTGATGTCTCCTTCCGTCACCATTTATTCTCATTTACCCTCTTCTACCTCCCATCACCCCCTTTCCCACTGGTGATAACCATACTATTGTCCATGAGTTTTTTGTTTTTATTTTTTTCTTAATCCCTTCCCCTTTTTCACCTAGTCTCCCAACCCTCCTCCTCCCCTGTAGCAGCTGTCCGTCTGTTCTCTGTATCTAAGGGTCTGTTTCTTTTTTGTTTTGTTTTTTAGTTTATTTTGTTTATTAGATTAGATTCCACACATTAAGTCAAATTATATAGTACTTGTCTTTCTCTGACTAGCTTATTTCACTTAGCACAATACTATCCAGGTCCATCCATGCTGTCAAAAAGGTAAAATTTCCCTCTTATATACAGCCAAGTAGTATTCTATTGTGTAAATATACCACAGCTTTTGTATCCACTCATCGACAGTTGGGAAGTTGGGCTGCTTTTAAATCTTGGCTACTACAGATAATGCTGGATGCATATCTTTTACAGATAACATAAGGGTACATATATTCTTTTGAATTAGTGTTTCAGGTTTCTTTGGATATATTTCCAGAAGTGGAATCATTGGGTCATAAGACAGTTCCATTTTTAATTTTTTGAGGAAATTCCATACTGCTTTCCACAGTGGTTGCATTCCCACCAACAGTGGATGTGTTTCCCTTTCCTCCAAATCTTCACCAGCAGTTGTTGTTTCTTGATTTGTTGATGATGGCTATTCTGACAGGTGTGAGATGGTATCTCATTGTCATTTTAATTTGCATTTCTCTGATGATTACTGACATTGAGTGTCTTTTCTTATATCTGTTGGCCATCTGTATGTCCTCCTTGGAGAAGTGTCTATTCAGGTCTTTTGCCCATTTTGAATTGGATTATTAGTGTTTTGGTGTCAGTCTTTTTTAAAGAGGAAAGTTCCAGGGATATCACTCTAGGTAAGTGACTTAACAGATGTGTGGCATAAAAGGGGGGTAATAGAAAAAAAAGCTAAAAATAGATCTTTATAACAAAGGTTCATGCTGAAGGGTTAATAGCAAAAACTCAGATAATGCATAGTGAAGACATATAAGAAATTTTGCAGAATTTTGACATTCATTAAGCCATTAAAATTTATGGATTTTTTGTAAATTCTGTAAATTTTGCAAGGAATATTTTGTGTTTATATATATATTTATTTTTTATTATTCTTATTTATTGTATTACAATTGTCCCAATTTTCCCCCTTTACCCTCCTCTGCCCAGCCCATCCCCTGCTCCCACAGTCAATCCCCACACCATTGTCCATGTCTATGGATCGTTCATATAGGTTCTTGGACAACCCCTTCCCCTTTTTCCCACCATTTACTCCTCCCTCCTCCCTCTGGTAGCTGTCAGTCTGTTCCACATTTCCATGTCTCTGGTTTTTGTTTGTTAGTTAATTTTGTTCATTAGATTCCTCTTATAAGTGAGATCATATGGCATTTGTCTTTCACTGACTGGCTTATTTCACTTGGCTTAATAGCATCCAGTACCAATCATGCTGTCGCAGAAAGGTAGGAGTTCCTTCTTTCTTTCTGCTGCATAGTATTCCATTGTGTAAATGTACCACAGTTTCTTAATCAGTTCATCTACTGATGGGCATTTAGGCTGTTTCCAACACTTGGCTATTGTAAATAATGCTGCTATGAACATGGGTGCATATGTCCTTTTGAATTGGTGTTTTGTTTTTTAGGGTATATTCTCAGCAATGGAATCACTGATTTTTGATATGTTTTAAAACCTCACTAATTCAGATAAATTGAAGGGGATATGGGTCTGTACTAATTAAATAATATGGATTTATGAATGTGGAGCACATACAAATCAGTTTTATTTCTTTTTCTATATTGATGACAGCAATAACTACCCAATGAATGTATTAAGCTTCCTGAGATAATTACCGTATTCTTAAAGATTGATTTATAGTTGAAATATTTTCCCCTGAATCATACTTTCCTGAGAAGAGGTGCTTTAAATGATCAATTCTTTTTAAGGGTTAACAATTGTGTAGGTATCCAGTTTTTGCTCTTCACTGAATAAACAGACCTTTTCTTATTATGTGGTGTCAAAGTGAATTTCATCCTAGCTGTGCTGGACGTTTGAGGTTTGCTCTTCAGAGACACCTGTTAGGGTCCTGCAGCCTGCTTCATGCCCTAGGAGGCTGGTCTTCATGGCCTACGTCAACAGGTACCCTCGCTCGCCCAGCTTCTGGTATGGTTTTGCCAATGGGGGGTATCAACAAGAGCTCTGCAAGGTGGGAGCAGGGGATGAGGGAGTGTGTTCGCCAGCTCCCTCCCTGCCACACGTACTGAAGGCCACAGCTTCTCTGAGGGAATGTTTACCCTCTCTGGGTTCCAGGAACCATTTGCTCCCTTTTGTCTTTGGGCCTGGAAAGTAAAGGCTTTCTACCCTTCCTAGTCCAGGGTCCTGTGCCATCTCTTGTTTGCTGTTAGGAGCAACTATACCCCTGAAAGGGATTCCTTTTTAAAAATGCTTCAATGGCTGTATTTGAGTGTGCCAACTGTTTCCTGCTGAGCCTTGGACAGAGAATATAGCTTTAGTTCAGATTCATAAAAAACAGCAAATGGAGTCCAAAATATAATGTTCTGCTGAATCTATAAACATATTTCAAATGTGTTTAGTAAGATATTGTAAGAATGGTTGTCAGAAGGGAGGAAGGTTAGAGGACAGGGTGAAAAAAGTGAAAGGACTGAAGCACAAATTGGTCTTACAAACTAGTCATGGGGATGTAAGTACAGCACAGGGAACGTGGTCAGTCAGTGACGTCGGAATAGCCGTGTCCTGTCAGGTGGGTACTGGAAATATTGGAGGGAACACTTTGTAAACTAAGCGATTATCTAACCACTATGCTGTACAGCTGAAACCAATACAAAATAATATTGAAAGTAAACTATAATTGAAACATGAAAATGCAAAAAAGAATAAATTAATCCAATTACTTCTATTTATTAACAAACAGTTGAATGCTTACTATGTGCCAGGAATTGTTATTTGATAGGAAAATAAACAGTTCAAGAATCCTTGGTACTTATGTTACCATTATATTACTAATAATAAACAGCATATACTACTAATATTAATATTAACATTCATAATATATACTAATCATATTAATATTAACATTAATAACATATGGGTTTGACATATTCTCAGCTGCATAGAATGTGTTGTTTTAAGACAGATATCAGTTAATAGTTGATGTGCTTTCATTAACAACAGGAAATATAGAACATTTACTATATGCGGAGTATTGGGCTTATGGTTCCTAAAAGCATAATTTCATTGTTTTTTCACATTTGAAATAAAAGCTTACTAAAGCTTCTTGTTCATAGCTTTATATTATTTTATGTTTATCTTACTTCATAAATGTGGGATTCACAATCTATGTAGCAGTATGGTGTTATTGCACAAACACTGAATATATAGTGTGGAAGGGTGTATAAAAGGAGAAAAAACAAAAAAAATAACTAATAAAAAAGAAATATGGAATTAAGAGAGCAAAGAGCATTAGTTTTCCTTTGTTCAGGTATTTGAGAAACAGTTGGGTCCTTTTGTGTGGGGAATTTACCTCTTTTGGGCGTTAGAATAGCATGCTAATTATAGCCTTACTGGGTTAAGTTGCAAGAGTCATTTGGGTATATATAATGTATTCTTTGCATACTTTATCATCATAATATTTCTCCTAACTAAAAGTGATAAATATACTTTAAAACCTTTGTTTACTAATTTATTTCAGAAACATACCAAATAAAAATGAAATTTTACAAACATTTACTCGAAATGACATTTTTTCTATGTCTTACATTGAACTTTTTTTTGAGTAAAAAGAAGTAAAAATGAGAATTAAACCAAGTATTTTTAAAATTTCCAGTAGATCTCTGACATCATTGTAAATGCAGTTCAATCCTCCATATAAACACTATGGATTATTAGCTTCAATGAACATTGATTACACTTAGCTATATTATTTGACATTCAACTATACAAATGGAAAGAAAAATAGCTCTGTGATTAGTTTAAAAGTGAGCCAGTGAGTTAAATTACCCAAACGTTCAGTTTCCTGATTATTCTGTGTCCAGGATTTAGCTCTACTTTGCAATTGTGCAAAATAGAGTGAAATCATAAGTTTTGCAAATATCTATTAATGGCACCATGTGGTTTTTGTTTTCTTTCATGTAACCTCAAAATGGAAAACACAACAGCATTGAAACTTGATGATGATGATGATGAATACTCAGACCTTAATTACAAATATGTTATAGATAGTCACATCACTGTTCTGTTTTAAGAGAGCTTAGGGAGTGAAGAGGAAAGAATATCTGGATTCTCAGATCAAGACTGTCAAGCGATATTTCCTCACATTGGTAAGAAGTGGTTTAGCCCTGGTTGCTGTGATTAAATGGGTTAAGTCATGGCCTGTGAACCAAAGGGTTGCCTGTTGGATTCCCCAGCCTAGGACACATGCTTGGGTTGCAGGCCATGTCCCCAGTAGGGGGCGCAAGAGAGGCAACTACACATTGATGTTTTCCTTTCTCCCTTCCCCTCTCTCTAAAAATAAATAAATAAAATCTTTAAAAAATAAAAAGAAGTGGTTTAGATAAATCAGCATTATCCAGCATTCTCATAAGTCTTCTCACCATAGAACTAAATATAGGTCACTGTTTTTCAGAAACTTTAAACATGAAAGGTAACAGGCCTCATTCTCCACACATACAGATCTAGTATTAAAAACATCATGACTATAAAGGCAGCAGCAGGACACAAACACAATTAGCAAAGGAAGCCTGGGTAAAACATTTAAACCTGTAACATTATGCATTGGTTCAACAATTCATTTCGAATGTAGCTTTTCAATTCAACTGTCTCCAGGTGTCCTCTATTTCATATCTAGATCTAATTTTTTATAGAATTATGTGTGACTAGAATAGCTGAGAAAAGAAAATTTCAGCCTCCCAAATTGTTTGCAACTTCAAAGAGCATAGTAAAGTGTTCTGATACAGAAAGTCCTGTCTTTTTCACTTCAAGAGAGGTTTCCAAACTTTTAATATATTTTTATGTTTTGGGTCTTACATAAAACTTAGGACTTGAGGGGTTTCTGATGTGCTGCCACATTAATTCTTACAATAGTATTTTGAGTCCAAGATCACTATTATCACTTAAAGGAAAGAACACATGCTTATAACTTCCTTGAGAATTAATGTTCAGTAAATGACCAATTACTACTGGTCTGATGATCAGATTCATTGAAACACGACATTCTCCCAATCTATTGTTCTACCAAGTAGAACATGGTAGCTCTTCTTAGACACACAGCGTAGAAAACAGTAAAGTAATAATGTCCAAGATA
>PVKM010023653.1:0-21026 GCA_004027735.1 Carollia perspicillata | reverse complement strand
GGTGCTGACTCCTGAGCCCGAGATTCGGCCTCTCCTCTGAACTTTGTCAGTGTGTCCTGTCACCTCCCTACTCACACACATTCTTTCGTGGGAATTCGTGTGTGCCAGAGGCGGGTCGGAGGCCGGCGAAGGGCTTGGAGACAGGTCTACCAGGAGGGGTTACCATGAGCCGTGGAACGAGCCTGTGTGTGAGTGAGAGGCTCAGGGCAGAGGCGGGGGGCAGGCCTGGATGCCCTGCCAGAGGCCGTGGCCAATCCCACGAGAGGCTCTGGTTCTGGAACGGCCCCACTGAGTTACTCCAAACTGAGGCAAGGGGACAGTTTTTTTTTGTAGTTGCAGCTGTCAGGTGTGGTCTGTCCTCAGGCGGGCCGTGCCTTTGGTTGTGGCACCCCCGCCCGCCCCGCCCTCGGCAGCCGGGGTGCCAGTGCCTGGTGCTGGAAGGAGCCAGACAGGGGCAGCTGTTCCCCACGCTGCTTTGACGCATGTCACGGACCCTAGGACGTTGTGCTTTGCCTGGCTCCTTCTCCTCACAGCTGCCCTCCTAACAGAGCAGGCAGGTGTCAGCTCCCTCAGACAGAGAAGTCACAGCTGAAGGTCAGAGGTCGCTAGTGGCAGATCGTATTCAGATCCGGGTGGCTCTTAGGTAGTGGAAAGAACATTGGATTAAGTGGTTTGAGTTATTATTTAATCCTCTCCCATGTTCCCTTATGTTGACCCTGGCATTGCGGGCAAGTTAAACTACTTTAATTTGCATATGAATGATTAGATTAGGCCTGTGCCCAGGTTTTAAAGTTCTCCAGTCTCATCGGTAGCTGCCTCCTGGCCTCCCGGCTGGGGCAGTGGGGGCTGCCTAGAGAGAGGACCGCCTGCCTCCTTCCGGTGAGCGGTGAGCGAGGCTCCGAGGCCTGCCCGAGGGCTGTCGGCCTGTCAGTCATTCTCCGCACTCGTCCTTTTCTGCTTTCCCTTCTCGGTGCCTCGCTGCAGTTGTGGCCTCCACGTACACTCCCTCCACCACCTGCTTCCCGTGGATCATTTACCGTAATTCATCCTCTTTTTCCTCAATCTAATTTTTCCTCCCAAGGAACAAACTCTGTCTAGTTCCTTGCGCAGGCTTTTCTGCATGCAAGGCGGGCGGCAAGCTGCCTTCTCTCAGGGGCACAGCTGGTGCCTGTCGTCTTGTGCAGGCTCTTGTGCCGTGGCCGCCGCGCACCCACTCCCTCCTGAAGATGCAGGGAAAGTGCGGTGTTCACTCTCTTTTCAGTGCCTGTCAGAATATCAGCAGACTTATCTGCATGAGGTTATCTTCTCTTGGGAAGAGAGCAGTTTTCAAGAGCAGATGTAATTGGGTGGAATTAAAACCCAAAGATCAAGGAGGGGAAGATAACAAGAGAGGATGTGACCATTTTTAATCTGTTAACGCCTCTAATGTCAGAGGTGCTAGTCTCAGGTGTGCTGACTGAACTTGTAGGTGTGCTCGTGATCTCCTTGACTCAATTCATCTGTAAAATTGTAATAATGAGATTAAGAGAGCTATAACCCAATGCACCCACTGTCAAGTGCCTAGAACAAGGCTTGGCATGTAGTTCTCAAAGAGGTCGAGCCCTGATTATTAACATGTGAAATCATTTTAAAAACAGGCGAAGTGACTTTAAGAAAACAGTTTGACTTCTAGAAAATACAGCTCACCTGACTACCATTTCAGAAGTAATTCTTATATGACATGACTAGAGAATTAAGGCACATGACTAGAGAATTAAGGCACACTTGTATAGACCAACGGTTCCTAATGTTTGCTGCACACTGCAGTCACCTGGGGACCTTGAAAAACACTGCTGCTGCCTCTCACCTGGATGCTCTGATTTTATTGGTCCGGGTGTGACCAAAAAAATCCCCAGGTGTCTGCACCAGGTGTGTGCAAACGACTAGTTGACGGTTGGGTGCAGACCATTCAGCAGATTCATAATTGATCCAGGCTGAAAACGTAGCCTTGGCAATTGGGAACATTTAGAAAAGAAGAAGGTGCCCTGACCGGTGTGACTCAGCGGGCTGGGTGTAGTCCCACTAACCAAAAAGGTCGTTGGTTCAGTTCCCTGTCAGGGCACGTTCCTGGGTTGTGGGTTTGATCCCCAGTCCGGATGCATATGAGAAACAACTGATTGATGTTTCTCACATCGATGTTTCTCTCCCACTCTTCTCCCTCCTTCCCCTCTCTCTCTCTCAATCAATCAATCAATCAATGAAATCTTCAAGAAAGAAAGAAAAGGTGGTTCCTAGGAGCCAATTACTCTCCTTGGATCGGGTTGTAAGTAAACCGGGAGGGTGTGTTGGCGTGTGTGGTGAAACGGGCTTTGAGAAACGGGTAGAAGGAGCCCTGTGCCAGCAGGTTCTCTTCCCAGGGCTGGGGCTTTTCATCCTGCTGGGCTGCATTCGGCTGGAGGGAAAGCGTTTAGCCTGCTGAGGTCTGACCAGCAGGGTGAGCGCTGGCTTGGCGGCACTGCTGCGTGCCGTAGCACGAGAGGGGTGTGGAAGCTCTCTGAACCCTCAGCCCCCTCTCCCCACGCACGTCTGGCCGCTTCTGCTTCAGGTTTTAATTACATAGGCATCACTGCTCCTCATGTGAGGGATGCAGTATTCATGAGAGGTCTTGGGTTACAGCTGGGTCAGAGGCGATCAATAGGCCCGTTTGGACACCCCTGACCTGGCTTCTGTGGATTCAAGTATGAATTGGGGAACTGGGAGAGGGCAGCATGGACATCTGCGGGTCATCAGTTTTCTTGCATTAGTGGCTCGTCAAACATGACAGTGTCCTGAGCACTGATTCTGGGAAGAGTTGTTTCCTAGGGCCCCCCGAGTTCCCGGTCACCAGGCACAGCAGCTTGTTACACTACAGGGTTGACTTCAGAGACCTCCAGTGGCCCTTCCTGCTCTTTGAATTCTGTAGAAATGTGTGGACTTCTCTGGGTAGCAACTTTTTTCTTCTTCCAAATGTCGTGAAAGGCTCTTTGACTCTGGCTGCCGCTGGTTGATGGAGACAGCCCAGCAGTGCGACGGAGGGTGGACCCTGGAGTCAGGGCTGAGGGGCAGACCCTGGTTTCTCCATCTACTGTATGATTTTGGGAAATTATTTATTCCCTGAGACATCTCAGCTTCCTCATTTCTGAACCAGGGGTGAAGTGAGGGTTAAATGAGGGAGTACATATTAATGTATGAAAAACCGTGTCTGGCTCATCAAGCATTCTAAGAGCTTCTAGTCATTTAGTTACTGCAAAATCACCTGAGCGCAGGGGTGATCTCTTAACTCACCCCCACTGCTTTTTGCTCACCTCTACAGTATGTTCAATGAGCATGCAGTTGGAAGTAAAAGCCACACCAAGAATTTGAACTGAGAAAATTTTGTGCTAGGACTCACTAGCAAATAGAAGAATACAGAGGACTCTGGAGAATGCAGGATGAACAGGTGCAAGGGGCCACCGCTACCTCTGGGGTCGAGCAGAGCCCTCAGGGAGGAACACCCTGGGAAGGGGGCTCCCCACACCACCCTAGAGTCAGAGCTCACTGAAGAGTGAGTGGCCATGGCCCCGTGGTGGCACAAAAGGCCCTGCAGGCCGGGGCAGATACACCGGAAACTGTCCATTCGGGTGTCCGTGAGACTCACAGGGAGGCTGGGGAGGCGATCACAGGGTGTGGTTCACGCCTCACCGGGCAGGGCCGTGGGCACCTGGAGCTGAGGGACAGCAAGTAGATCCATCATTGGCCTGAGCAGGAACAATGGACCTTCATTTTGCAGGTCGTTGGGGGGATTTATGGCAGTATTATGGTTGTAACTGATCATGATTAAATGCAGTGAGCTCTGTTTGAAGTGCATTTTACTCAGTAGGTGTCGGATAAGAAATAGAACACATGCTTAGCACACGGCCGGGTCTCAGTGGATGGTAGACCTCTGTTCCACCCCTTCCTTCCTTCCTTCCTTCCCCCACCACACTTGAGGTCTCTCTCAGACGTTCCCTTTTCATGAAAGCATCTGAGGCTTGGATGATGACAGTGATATAATCAGGTTCGCTTTTGCCTGTCGTGCCCCACAATTTAACAAATCCTTACCATGTAAAAGGCTTTCATTTTTGTTGGGCTGGAAGTTGGATTCAAAGATGGAAGACCTATTCTTTCTTTATCATCACTACCTCCCCTCCCTGCCAACAATAGTGAGCAAGCCCTTGAGGTGAGCAAGGTGGGTGCGGCGTGGGCCTTCTGTTCACAGCGTGTGGCCGAGCCGCCTGGGTGACTGGGACTCGGGCGCACTAGATCTGCAGGTGCGTCTGAACCCTCTGCCCTCCGGGGCCTCCGGGGTGCTGCTCTCTGGAAAGTGCTTTTGATGCTGCACAGGGTTCTCGGGAGCCTCTTTTCCTTTCAAAAATAGAAACGAATGTCGGTTTTCCATATCTCTAAGGGAAAGGTTTAATTCAGACGATGGTACCTACTTTTCCCTCGGTTTCCTAAGTTCATTTACAGAAAAGTGTTTCGGGAACTTAGGCTCCCAAGAGCGCAGCTGTGACGCGGTGGAGACGGGAGTCGGGGGCCTCGGCTCTGCCCGTGGAAGTCCTGCTCCCGCAGTCACCCTCGCAGCCCGTGCTCTCCACCCAGCTGGCCTCTCCGAGTCCAGGACCGGCTTTTCTGGAGCATGAGGACAGCAGGGCGTGTCCGTAGGCACTGGTAGGGAAGGGGCTCCCTGGCCCTGTGGCAGCCGCACCTCCTCGTGCACGATGGGTGGTTGAGAGCAGGGCACCAGTAAGGCAGTCTGGCTTTCAGACACGCGCTCTCCTGCACACCCGTCATACACCTCAACAAGGTTCTTAAACCTCTGCCTCTTAGTTTCCTTATCAGAAAAATGGGGGTGATGAGTTTCTGTGTAGTAACCCTGCTGGTCGGGTTATGAGATCATCCACATTAGAGACTTGGCAGATTACACTGAACACAGAAAATACTCTCTGTCGTCACGTTTTATGTAGCTCGAGTGAGGAGCCTCGGATCAGGAAAGAAAGACTTGTCTTTTACAACACAGTGGACGTAGTTCAGACTCTCCGATTGGCTTTCTCTGTGACTTTCTCATTGTGTAACAAGGCCTGACCTGGGAGGACATGGCAGAGGACCCTGGGGTGCCGGAGGAAATGGCACGCGCACACCTTGCGCACCCTAGGGACCTGAGATTGTCTTAGACCCAGACGCAGGCTTGGGAATACCTGTCTCACCACTAGAAGACTTCTTTGTGTCTTTCAAAAACAGCTATTGTGTGTGACATAAGTTGGTAAAAGTTTTCATTCGTTGGACAGAGACTCTGTGGCAGATACAGTGAAAAACTTATTACCTGGATTTACCTCATTTAATTCTCACACAATTCAGTAATATTTGTTACTGTGTGTGTGTGTGTGTGTGTGTGTGTGTGTGACTACTTTGCAGATTAAAAAGTCTGAAGCTCAGTGTGAGGCTAACTTCAGAAGTCACAGAGTCAGTGACCGGGAGAAGCAGCATGCATGGTCAGCATGTCCGGTCTCAGTGCCGGCCCTTCTGCCCCACTGCCGTCAGTCTAAGCCATGGGGACGCCCGTGCCGCAGGGCTGTATAGGGCTCTTCCAGAGAAAGCGGATCTGTGCACGTTTTAGTGGAAGAAGCACAGCCTCGGGAAAGTTTGTGTGATTTGTCCAAAGTCACGCAGCGAGGGAGTGAGGCAGCCAGGGCTGGGGTGCTGGTGGGTCGAGTCCACCCACCCCTGTGTTTACTGTTTAACAGAGGACAGGGCAGTCCGCACAGATACTTACTGAAGCCCTCTGCGCACCCAGCACTCCTACGTGCTGGAAGGACATGAAGGGCACAGCCTACAATCTTCTTAGGGGAGATAAAACCGACAGAGTGAACAACAGAATCTGTAATTAAGTTCTAAACTGTGTACTGTGGTTTACAAGGACGAAGTTGGGGGGAGGCAGCCACCTTCTCTTGGGTGCTTTTGCATGCCATTTTAAAATTTCATCTTTTTTTTCAACATGGTAAGAGAGGAAATACATATTATTGGCTGTTTCAGAGGAAGACACTGAGTTTGAGTTGGAGGTTGGCGAATGACTTGCTCAGGGTCACCGAGCCAGAAAGCAGCACAACTTAGCTTCGAATGCAAACCTAACTCCGAAGGCCAAGATCTTTCCGTGCCGTAACAAGAGGCTGATGGATTGTCCAAAGCAAGGAAGGCATTTTAAAACAGGCAGAGCTTGAGCCAGACAAGAGGGTGGGTAGAATTGGGGCGGTGCTTGGGTCCCAGGGCACTACCAGTGCACCGTTCTTTGGAGCTGAAATCCCTGTAGGTGAGTGAGGTGGAAACCAGGCAGACTGAACCCGTGTGCTGCACAGATACATGAGGCTGCTGTCCCATCAGCAGGCTGCAGACGGACAGTCCAGTCACGACGAGCCAGTAGGCAACCCCAGAAGGAGACGTTTGGCCAGCCACAGGTGCCCAAGCAGTGTTAGCTCCTGGCAGGAATCTGGAGTGCAGGACCCAGGTGACGTCAGGGGACTGTGATTATCATGCACCTCCAGCCTGCTGTCCTGTGCAGCTGCAACAGACAGAATTCCGTCCACCCCTTAAGAACGTTCAAAGAGTGAGAGGGCACACACCGATCCTTTGCTACTCAGAGTGTGGCCCATGGACTAGCAACGTGGGCATCACTGGGCATTTGTCCCTGGGCCCACTGCATCTGAACTTGTGGTTGGACAAGGCCCTCAGGCAAGGACAGACTGAGAGATGCCGAGCTAGCCAACCATCGTTGCTTTGCTGCTGTTTGATCTCCTCAGCAGCCATCTGCAGATCAGACGTGCGTGGCAGGGCTGTGCGAGCCGTGTGCGGCTCTCCAGAGTTCATGCATGTTGTTGACTAGAACACCTCTGGTCTGACCGCATTCTTCTGGGCTGTTTCAGGACCAACACTGCATTTCACTGAATGCACAGGGAAAGAGACAGTTTTAAGAGGTGCGGCTCAGAGTTTGAAAACTCAGGTGACCCTGCTTTGTCGTGAATGTAAGTGCCTGACCAGAGTGCTGTTTTTCTTGTCTCTAAGAGCTTGGGCTGGCCGGGGGACGGCGGGGTGGGGGAAGGGGAGCACCAGGGGAGCCCTCCACTGCTTCCCTTTGCCTCTTTCCTCTTTCCCTCTATCCTCAGAGCTCAGGCAGGGGGAGCAGCTGTCAGCCTTTCAAAGATGCAAAAGGCTGTTTGGAGCCAGGAGGCTGTGTTTTGGTTTCATGTCACCTCCTCGATAAAGGCTGACCTAATGGGCAACCTGGGAAATAATTGCTGGCAGCCAAGGGAGCAGAATCTCTCTGGAGCATCACGTAGCGCTTTTCCCGACTTGGGGACGAAGAGGAAATGCCGCCCGCCGCCCCCGTGGCTCTGTCCTCCAAGCTGGTGTGATAACCGAGAGCTGGCAAGCCGACAGCACCACAGAGTCGCATGATGTAAAGCGGCAGGGTGCGTGCGCGCCGTGTGCGTGTGTCTGAGTGTGCCTGTGCGCGTGCGTGGAGAACAGCTGTCTGTGAGCAAGTCAGAGGGGGAGAGAGAGAGGGAGCAGGGGTGAGGGAGAGAGGGACTCTCGCAGCCTGCATGACCGCACCAAATAGCTGCAGAGGGAGGTGGGGGGTAGAAGAGAAAGGGGAGTCGTGTTTAAAATTCCAGGGCAGTGTGAAACAGCAGAGAAAGGAAGCTCCCCCAGCTCATGAGACCCCTGCCCCCACTCCCTTCCCCGTTAGAAACAGGGCTGCGGGGTAGGCATGGAGGTGAGTGCCCTCCAGCGTCCGCGGGGGGGCCCCTCCCCACCCCACCCCACTGCCCAATGCATGAATGAATGAGGGCCTCTCTGCACTGCACTCTGCTACCGTTCCTAATGGCTTCCAGGTTAGTGCTCACTCGCTGGCGCTCGTGCGTGTGTGTGTGTGTGCGTGTGTGTGTGCATCTTTGTTTCCTTGGGGTGTTTGCAGGGGTGGCTGTGCCCAGGGGTCGGGTCAGGGCCCCGGGGCTGCAGTGAGGACCTGCATGCCTGGCTGCGTGCTCGCTCCAGCTGGAGCAGGCTGTGTAGAACTGCCGAGAACACGAACCTTTGAAGGCAGAGCACATAGGAGTCCATGTTGTGTGCTTCTGTTCTGTGTTGGGGGATATGAGAGCAGCCCTGTGACATCATGCTGCAGAGGAGCCACATTCTCTTCTCTCCCGTCTTTCCTCCCTTTCCCCCTTCCTCCTGTCCTTCACAGTAGCACTGCTGGAGCCGAGCCTTGGAGCACTGTGGGGTGGGCCCGGCTCAGGTGGAGGGAGGGCTTGTTTGGGCTGCTGGGGTCTTCGTGACCACAAGCCTCATTCAGGATCCTGGGACTTGGAAGAAGGAGGGCAGAGGATTGAATTAGCAGTGCGTCATGGAGAGCTGGCCGGAGCTCCTGGGGCAGGTGTGGGCAGGCCCTGTGCTCCTGCTCTGTGCCCACCCGCTGAGCTCTGGGAGCCCCCGTAGGGCGGAGGGGAGGCAGGCCACCCTCTCTGAGACAGACAGATGCTGTCTCTCCCATGAGGAGCGAGCCTTGGGATGGGCTTCCGGAAGGAGAGGATGGGAGAAGTGGATAGCTCTCCTCTCAGGGAGATAAAGGGTTTGTTTACTCTTTGGCTTAGCGGCATTTGGCTCAGAGATTTGCCATGTGTTTTCAGAAAACAGATCGTCAGTAGCTGGGCATTACTCCCCCACACCTCCTTGCATTGTTAGTTATTTGCTTGATTGAAGCAAGTGGACAGGCAGGGGGAGGACTTGGAGCTCTGTGTCCCTGGGGACGCAGCCAAGCCCCCAGCCAGGACGAGGGACAGGGATCTTTGCCTCTTACCCACTCTGACACTTGCCAGCTCAGTGGAGACCCCTGGGCTCCTCTGCTTCCCGCCCCTCCTCCCTCTAGCTAGCCTTGAACAGTGGGCACGTTTTCTCCTGTACCTTGGATCACATTCCACGGGCTACACAAGTTCAGAACCAGGGTGGGCAGAGCCGGCCTAGGAAGAAGGGAAGGAGCAAGTGGCATTCTAGGGAGCTGCTCATGGCAGGAACGTGTCAGTGTCAAGGCCGTGGAAAGCAGTACCTCACTGGGGGAGCTTGTATCATCCTGCCTGCAAACGAGACCTCCTCTCTTCACGTTTCTCTGCAGGCAGGAGCAAGCCTGCAGCCCCTTGCCTCAACCTGCGGAGTCACCAAGCACAGGCTCCCTGTCCATGGGACACAAGACACCCTCCTCCCCAACTTGGCAGAAAAGAAGCAGGCCCACAGAAAAGACATTTTCACGGTCTTACCTCATGAGACCAGGGGTTGGCCAGCTGCTTTTGTAAAGGGCCAGGCAGGAAATATTTTAGGCTTTGTAAGCCTCACTGGCTCTCTTGCAACACCTCGGTTTTGCTTTGCACGGTGGAAATAGCTGCAGACAACATATGAACTAATGAGCATGGCTCTGTTCCCAATAAAACTTTATTTATGGACTCTGAAATTTTCATGTCATGTAATTTTTACATGTCACAGATATTCTTTGGGTTATTTTTTTTCCCAACATTAAAAAATGTGAAACCAAATTGGTGATGGGCTGGGTGGGCCTGAATTAATCAGTGCAGATTAGAAAGTCCTGCTGATCGCCTGAGACCGCCCCCCCATAGAGAAGTGCGAGGGTGCAGGCAGCCTCCCCGGCCATGAACTTGCACGTGCAGGGCTGTCTGTTCCTGGTTGCAGATGAAATGGGGGCAGATTCAATTTGCCTTGTAACCTTGTAACCTCAGAGCCTCAGTGTTGCTCTCGTTCAGTCAGACAAAAACCTCAGCTCATCGGGCAATAAGGGTCTAGAAACGAATGCGTGCACAGAGGAAGAAAGATGTTTGCTAGGACTCGCCAGCTCCCGGGGAAACGACCTCCAAGGGCCTGAGGCTTTGCCTCTGGCCTGGACATCTTCACGCACACATTGAGGATTCTTGTGCAACGCGAGTTGGGGTGAGAGCTGGGTGGATTTATCGCCCTCCCAGAACTCGGGTGTGTCCTTTTCTGGTTGGGGAGAGTGGCAGGCTGTTGTTCCTTGTGGGGACGACGCACATATATTACACCTGTATGCGTTCCGCTTAGCCCACAGGCTGTAGCAAGAGAAAAACGGGGACTGACCCCAGATTCCCCCGCTCAGAAGATGACTCCCAAAATACATGTTTGCACTCTGATTCCCAAAGCACAGGGGCGATGGTTCTGCCCTACTGTGTGGGCGCACGAGAGCACTTCTCTGCAGTATCGCAGCCATTTCTGGGCCCCGCAGTTTAAGGGGGATTGAGATGGACTGGAATTCATTCAGAGGAGGGTGAACGCCGTGGCTGGAGGACCCACAGCCGAAGCCTCGCTGTGTGTGGAATGGCTGGGGGACCAGCAAGCGGAGGGGCAGGGACCCAGGGGGCCGAGAGCCGCGGTAAACTGCACGTGGAAGAGAAATTAGGTTCATTCTGCCGCCGCCAAGTGGGTAGAAATTGGACGTTTGGGAGGAGGCCTTTGGAAACGGTTTACAAACTGTCCAAAGATTAAATGAGTTACATCATTAATTATTTACATCTATGTCACTTGAGATGTAATCTAAGTGAAGATTTGGGGGAGATGTGGGAGAAGTGATTTTTAGCTCCTGAAAACAGGTCTGAGGAATTGGAGTCACTCCACCCAAAGACGGGAGGGTGGGGACGGAGGAGGGGTCGCAGCTGGTGAGGTGGCTTCAAGTCTGGCAAAGCCGGAATCAAAGACTCTGGCATTGAGTGCATTACAGTCGATTTTCATTTCAGTCGTAAAGAACTCCCCAAGGCAGCAGGAGACAATGACTAGGATCACAAAGGGAAGAAGCCCCGGGTTTGTGCCCTGAGTATATTTGAAATGAGGGTAAAGCCTCTCCTGGGTGACTTTGGTGCCTGCCTGCAGCCCCCTTTGTTCTGAAGTGCCTACGATGTTAACATAATGGGTGTTCTTCAGCCTGTCTCTGCTTGATCTCTAGCAGAGAAGTAGTCAGAGTTGAGTTTGAATTCACAGGGGTCTGGAGGGGATCAGTCATGGACTTGGCTCTTGAAGCCAGGCTCGGGAGGAGTGCTGTGAGGGGAAGGGGCCCCGAAGGCCATTACTCACCTCTCGTCCTCCTGCGCCCTGCACGCCCTCAGCCTCACTCTCCGGCTGGGCGCAGCCTCTGGTGCCCATGGTGAGGTGGCTCTGACCAGGCAGGAAGCTGGCGACACTGACTTAACTAGAGATTCCGACAGCCTGGACCCCCTGCCTAGTTTAGATCTGAGTAGCTGTGTCTGAGAGAAACTGCTGCTCTCAGAAGTTCATGGTGCAGCCTTTGCCCTTCTTTGTCGCCCTCCCCTGGCATCTTTTTGGGGGTCGGCCGCATCACACTCATTCTTCTCGAGTAATAGAAGCCGAAGCTCGGAGAGTATGTTTGCGCCCAGATCAGGCAAAGGGAAGGGGCTGAGTCAGGAGGGCCCGTCCCCCATGACGGGTGCTGAGGGGAGATGTTAGAATGATCGAATCTAAATAGCTTCTATTGCTTGATGTTAGCTCATCACACGTCTGCCTCTCCCACCAGACGGGGAGCTCCTCAGAGGCAAAGCCCGTGGTCCTGTCCCAGGACGTCACCTGGACCGGAGCACGGCCTCTTCTGCGGTTGGAGGGGTGGATGGAGTCTGCACAAGTCCCTTTCAGTTTCAGCAGCCACACTTCTCTGGCTGAGGGTGGGGGAGGGGCCCTGCATCACACTCGGGAAGCTGGGCGTTCTGTTCAGCTGGACTCGGCCCCTCCCTCTTCCAGCAATTTGTGGCCTCCAGGGGAGTGGACATTTCTCTTAAGGAAAGGGTGCCCTGGGGTGGCTCAGCACCTTTCTGCTTTCACAGGGGCCTGTCCTCCTGAGTGCCAAGGCATCTGAAGTACTCTGGGTGGGATGGAACTTAGATTTGGCTGAGACTGATAGTGAGTCAAGTTTAAAAGCATGGAGTCCCTGCTGTGTGCCCAGTGTCATGTTTAATAGTGTGTATTTAATCTCCGTGTATCCACAAAGAACCATGACACCGTTGCTACATGGGTGCTGCCCTGTGGGGCCCTGGGATGAATATCACAGAGTTGGAGGCACATAATAGTGCTCAGTAAATGCTTAATGACATAGAATCAGTGAGGTTAGCTTAATTTCTGAAGACAGTGAAGCTGAAAGAGAGCTGGACAGATAATGGTCACCAAGACTCTTAGAGAAATTGGGACCACAGACACGGAGAAGTAAGGATCATGGCACCAAAAGTCCCTTTAGATCTGCTCAGACATGTGTGCAGCCACCAGTGAGTGCTTTCTTACCGGGAGCCTCAGGCAGAGGCCCGGGGGGCTGTTGCTGGGGCCCTGCAGAGAGAATTCCTGCACCAGGTGGGAGGTCGGGCTGCGTGAGCACTGAGACCCCCTCCGAACTACCAGTCAGTGCGATAGACCCCATCAGCCCACACTGCCTGCTGACCCAGTGGGACCGTCTCCCCAGGGGGTATGGACTGCCCTGCTGCACGCACTCTCAGGGAAAGGGAACTCTCCACCGCCTCTAAGTTCCTACGTTTAACTTCGGCATCTTCTGCTTCCTGTTGGCTCTTTCCTCCCAGCCTGGGGGAAGTCAGGGCCAGAAGAGCGGCCGTCTGGATTCTCAGCCCTTGCCGTGCAGAGAGGGCAAAGGTTAGAAACAGGATTCAGTTTCTTAACTGGAGGTTTACTTCCTACTTCTAACACTTTTTTTTTGTTGTTCCATGAGCAATTAGAGGAAGTCCTTTACTTTGGGGATGCATTGTCTAATTAGGTTATATATTTTAAAACATTCTGCCTCTCACCCTGGTGAAGTGGGTGTGATCGTTCCACAAAGCACGCAGGTGTGCAGAAAGAAAGCAGCTTTGCTCAGGGGCACAAAACAACTCAGGATTTAAACTCAGACACATTCTCAGGGGGCAGGACGAAGGGGCTGGGCCAGCAGGGTCTGGGAATAGTGTCGTCTTTTCGTTTTTGTGGGCCCAGAAGTCCCAATAAGAGCCAATGGGCTGGTGTTATGAGAAGGCAGGTTTGGGACGGGCTTAAGAAAGAAACACCTAACGGAGTAAACACACAATGGGCTGAGCAGCTTCTTAGCAAGCTCATTCCCCTGTGCATGCAGGGCAGTCTGTGACCCCTGCGTGCGCCCAGACTGGAGAGCCACACGCAGTGACCGCCCGGGCACAGGAGGCCACTGTAGGTGGGGCGGCCCTGCAAGACGGGCTGCTCTGGGAGGTGACATTGGAGCTTTGATCTGAAGGTTGAAAGGAACCAGAATTCAAAACTCTAGAGTAAGAGTTCCAGGCAGAGGGACCGGCAAGTGAGTCCGAGGAACCGAGAGGCCCAAGGAGGCCAGAACCGAGTAGGGGAGAAAGCAGTACAAGGGCAAGTGGAGGAAACAGTGCCGGAACTTGCACTCCAGGAGCTGGGTTGCTGGGTGACGGGCGCGTCCCTGAGAGGACAGGGACCTCTGCCTCCAGGTCAGGGCAGCGTGCAGAGTGGGTTTGGTGCCACCTCTGCACCCTTGGGGTGAAACCATTCGGTCTGATTTCTGACCCTGGTTCGGTAGCATCATCTGAGTATGCAAAGGTTGTCATCACTTGCTCCTCTTAAAAATGTCCCTGGAGATAACAGCAGCTCTGGCTTCTCCCTCAGCGCTGGCAGGACCCAGTGCGACTTCCTTTGTTTTGGTCGGACGGGGGAAACTGGGTCAGGCTGTTTGGGCATTTCGGGCATGGAGTCCTGGTTCTGTGCAGGCCCTGGTCTCCATGGAAATGAAAACCAGTGTTTGTCATGCCTGTTCCTGGACTGAATTCCAAACTCTGGGCTGAGCAGGGGCTGCAGGGAAGCCAGGAGTCAGGGAGTGGGGTAGAGGGAGGCTCTGGCCGTTGTGGTGAGGGATCGCTTCCCCTGGCTCAAGCAGGAAAGGCAAAGCACTGCTGCCCGGTCTCTCGCCCCCCACCCACGACCTGTCTGGACCAAGCACACCAGCAGGAGCGTGATGGAGTTCGGCTTTGCTCCGCCTGGCCAAAGGCCCTCATGTTCATTGTTCAGTACATCCACCGACAGCCGAAGTCATCGCTAGCTAGGGCTTTCCCCACAACAAGTAATGCATTCCAGGTTTACGTAGATCCCTAAGGAGAATGTCTGGGTGTTAATTAGTCAGCAGGATGCAACATTTTATCTGGGCTCTGTCATCTTTCATTCCCCCTGCAAGAGTTAAAAAATTTTTTTTCTTAAATTTTCTGTGGATCCTTGAATAAGCCAGGGAAGGAGAAATGGGTAAGCAGAGCTTACTGGCCACAAGAAGTGCCCTCAAGTATCTCCACGGTGTTTACAGACATGGGCGCCACAAGGGACCCAGCGCTGAGCGAGGGGAAGGCCTGGGAGGGGCGGGGCTTGTGAGCCCACGTCTGGGTGACTGGTGGCTCATTAGTGATTCTGGAGGGCCCTCGGGCTTCCACGCAGTAAGTTGTCTCTCCTCTGCCAGTGGTCCCAGCGGGAACAAGTTCTCGATTCACTTCCTGGTCCCAAATTTCAGGACAGACAGAACCTGTCCCTGAACACCTTGTGTCCTTTACCCAAAGGCCCAGCTTGGAAAGCCCCCAGGGAAGTTCAGCCAGCCAGCCAAACCCAGAGTACAAGGTGTTCACCCCTGCCAAACCCGTGCCCTGTGGCCCCCGAGGGAGGCCCCTCCAGCGCTGCAGCTGTCCTGGTGCGAACTGCCAGGGAGAACGGCGTCATCTCGGGAGCGCCCTGCTCCCCCGCCCCTTGCTGAAAAGAGACTGCTGCTACGTGCGGGCCTGCGTGCGGCGTGCCCCGGCCAGGCTGGGACTCCGCTTTAACGCACGTTGGGAACAGGACCTCTGCGCCACTGATTTTTGACCGGTGTGCTGCAAGACTTTTTAAAGCATGCAGTACCTGATTATTTAGTCAGGGGCACTGACCTCTTTTCCCGTAGATTATCAAATTTAAAAAATGGCGACCGCCAGCACAATAGCCATTCAGCGTGAATGAACCAAAACTGTACCTTTTTTTTTTTTTGTCAGATCGGTAAAAAATACAATTTTTGGTGTGCTGCAGAATTTTGACAATTAGTTTATATGAGCCACGAGATGAAAAAGGTTGAAAATCACTGCTCTGCACCATTAAACAGAAACAAAGCAACAACCAAAAGCATGTCTCCTGGAAGCATGCGGCCCCTTTCCTCAACCAGCCACCACAGCTTGGCGCAGAGGGCACAGCTCCTTCTCCCGTAGGAGAGGACTGGTCCCTGGGGGAGTTGCTGCCAGGTTATCGTCCAGGTGACAGGTGCACGAAGGGTGGGTTCCACACCTGGTCGGGGGGAGTGGGAGCACGTGTGTCACCCTTTCACACCACACCCCATCCAGTGTCCCAGAAAGTGGGGGCAGGGGAGCCCCGAGACATTGTGCCACTGGCGGGCAGTCCTGTGCTCCTCTCTGGACCCGCGCTGCCGCAGTGACGGTGAGCGTGCTGGGCGGGTAGACCTCTTGCCACTGTCTCTGCACCATCATCTCTTGGGGTCCTGGGACCGTGGTTTTATTTCTGTGGGTAAAGGGGCCCCAAACCAGGAGGTCCGGGATGTTATAAGAAGGCATGGAGCAGGCCTGGGAAGATGTTTTTATTACGTGACTTGGTATTTTGCTTTCTAAGGAGGCCAGTCCCAGGGGTGTTTGGAACTTTGCTGGGATTTGGGATTCGGGCCGTTTCCTTTTCTACAAAGTTCTCACTGGGTATGTCCTTCCTACCTCCCGTGCTGGGGTTTTATGAGGGTACAGAGACACTGCTAAGTGGCAAGCAGAGACACAAAGCAGCTGAGAAACAGCCACCTTCAGGGAGTCATAGTAAACTCTGAATCAAGAGCCTGTTTTGGTGGACAGACTTCAGGAAGGCCTTTGCAGGAGCATGTAAATTTCATGCAAATGTTATGCAAATACACCTGCAGTTTTCTAGTCTCAGACGCTTGAGCATGTGCTGCTATGTGGGAAGATTCGAAGTAGAGCTGGCTAGTGCGTGTGGGTACCTGCAGTGATGTTACAGAGAACTGAGGAGGATCACAGATGAGTCTTTGGCATTGACATAGGGATGGAAGGTGTGCAGCTGAATAACAGGATAGTCACCTGTTAGGAATTAGGGACCTCTAGGTGTCAGAATCAGCTTTAACTAGATGCTGCCAAAGGCAAGGACGGATGACCTGCCGTGATGCAGGAATGGTTTCTGCTGTTAATTGTCGGGCTTTTACACCCAGAGGAGGTGACGTTATCCTTCCGAGTTGTAGCCTTGCCTCGAGAACCGTGTCTTCATGCTCACTCCCCATCAGCCCCAGGTTCTCGCCTTGGGCACTTCGTATGACAAGCTCAACTGACTCTCTGTTCCAGCAAGCTCCCCACCTGGTAGACACTGAACAGCTGACACATTCAAAGAGTTGTATGCAGGTTTGTAAGACCATCCCCTGGAAATGGTCGTTAATTGGTCGTTAATTGAGTGAGGGTGGGCCTGGCATTCTGCACTGTAAGGAACCATCCCAGGTGCATCTGGTCTCCACTATGGGAAGTAGTGTTTGGGAGGTAAGAGGGCAAGAATCCTTGTTCCACATTTCACAGAGAGGAATAAAAGTCTTTGTAATAGTAGTAGGAATAGCACCTCTGTAATACTTTTTGAGCATTATATATCAAGCACTGCACTAAATATTTTACTTCCGTTATTTCATTTACCACAACAGCCCTATGAGATAAGTATTAGTATCTCCCATTCGTCTGATAAGAAAAATGAGGCTTGGAGGCCAAGGTCACACAGCAAGGGGCAGAGCTGGGACTCAAACCTGAGCCTGCTGACACTGCAGACTGGCGGTTAATCCTGACCTTGGATGGCCCCAGCAGGCCCTCAACAAACAAAGGTTTCATATGAAACAGCTTTCTAGATTTTTAATTGAATGCTCCTTCTCTTAGTTTGGGGTGGCTGGGAGGGTATCAGATAGTCTCACCGAAGCCCCTCGCACCCTGGCACTGCGACTGTGGTCGCCCAGGCCCAGTGAAAGGAACCAGAGTGTCCGGGGCCGGGTTGGGGCTGGGGGGGGGCAATTGGGAAGGCACTGGGGCGGCCGCACTCTGTGGCCGGAGAGTGGGAAGGGGCCACTGCAGTCCAGAGGTGGGGGCGCAAGGGGCTGGCACGACAGGCACATATTCTGCCATCTCTGGGCAGAAAGAATTGATTTCCTTGAAGACAAGTTAACTCGCACGAGGAACTCTGGAACAGCATCTGACCGTTCTGCTCCGCCCAGGGCTCTGAACAAGGTACGGGCGGCTGCCCAGGGAGTTGGCCTGCTATCAAAATCTACCTGTGCCCGTAGGGCATAAGGATGGGAAAAGAAAGCCAAGCAAAGCAGTGCGAAGCTCCCGTGTCTTGAGTGGGGGTGGGAGATGCTTCGGAGAGTCGCTGCAGAAGGCCCAGGGAGCCTTTGTCCTCGTCCCATATGTCCCTGTTTTTCAAGGACGGGAGCCAGACCTCCCCACAAGAAGCAGGATCAAACTGTAGCAGGAGGTATTGGAGTCAAACTTGAGGCAGCATCTTTGTCAGGAAGGTGACCAGGGGAGGAGTGGATGGAACAGTCTTTGCCGGGGACCTTACAAGTAGGAGGAGTGGGAAGCGAGTGAATGACGCCTTGCAATGGGTTAAAGGTGGCTGCTGCGTGGCTCAGGGGACCTCTTATTGGGGACGGTTGATTACAGGACCATCTTAAGCATTAGCTTAAGCATGTTGTGCTTCTGGAATATACGGTTTCTTGCAGTGTCCTGTGTATTGCATGCTATTTCGGCCTTCCCACCTCTGTTCACATTGGGGTGTTTGTTTCTTTGGGGGGAACATTCTCTTCTCTCCTACTATCGTGTCTCTTCAGCTGCCTAACACATTTTTCGGAATTCCACTTAAGTCTCAAGTGCCATTACTTAAGAAGCCTTTCACGGTCCCTCCGGTCTGGCTAAGATTTCCTGACTCCCTCTTACCACGCCACTCATTGCTTATGTCGAAACGAGCAGAGCACATGTCTAGCTCCTCCTGAGTGTGGTGTCCCAAGCACAGGGTCCTTTCTGAATCACTACTATGAAGTCGAACACCCCAGCATTGTGCCAGGTGCTCGGTAAATGTTTGTAGAATGGAAGATCCAGACGGGAAGTCACGTGACCTTGGCCAGGCACTTAACCTGCCTATTTCTCGGGTTTTTTGTAAGTGAAGTTAAGAGGTGGGTATATTAATTCGAAACTCTGGAAGGGAATCTCATCCAATAGCCCCTTCAATACGAGTCTTCCCTTTCTGCAGCAAATCTGAGGTCATCTTTAGTTTTAAAATCCCAAGATTTTGAAATGTAATGCAGTGCTATTATTAATGATGGTGGTAGGATCAGATTAATGGCACATCTTAGAGTTTGCGTGGAAGACACAGCACTGCCGGTTATGAGATCCATGGGAATTGGTTTTATTGGCTCAGCTGGGCAGCCAAATGTCTAGGATAGTGGGATGCCTTTAAAAAGGGTTTGAGGAACCTAGCAAGTCTAGTGCTGGTTTTGCTGACTTGGAACTGAAGCTCCAAAACCGTCTCGTACACTGAAGGGTCAGGTGCCGGTGGGATATGAGGTGGGTGGGGGCCGCCTGGGAGGAAACCACGGAGGGCTTTAGCCACGGAAGAGGATTGTCAACGTTGGCAAATTTTCTTTTTAGAAAGTTCATTTTGACTGCAGAGTGGAGTCTGGATTGAAGACTGGAGACAGGAAGTCGATTGCTTCTTTTTTTCCATTCACCAGGCTGCCCATCCACCCCAGCAAGCAAGCATTTCTGAATGCTTGTCTCTGAGAACGAACTCTGTAATCAGATAGGCCGGTGTTTCAAATCCTGTGCTGCCACTTGCCCATCTGTGTGACTTTGGGTGAATCACTTAACCCAGGGGTTGCCACCCCTGGGCCGCTGGCTGGTACCAGTCGGTGGCCTGTGAGGGACTGAGCCGCCCAGCAGAAGGCGGGCGGCAGGCCAGGAGCACAGCTTCACTCGCATTTCTGCCTGAACTCCTCCACCTGTCCACCCCCAGCCCCAGCGCCGGCCATGGCCCATGGGAAAGTTGTCTTCCATGAAATCAGTCCCTGGTGTCAGGAAGGCTGGGGACCACTGAATGAGTCAATACTTCAATTTCATCAACTGAAAAACAAGAATAGTGATAATATCCATTAATGCTTCCTAGGTTGGTTGGGAAAGATTAAATAATACTTAATAAATGCTGGGTACTATGCCAGAAATTAACCATTCCTAAACGTTTTGCTATTTTGTTAATATTGACAGGTTGGTGGTACAGATTCGGTAGACATCATGGTGCTAGGGTGGGTGTGACGACCTTCACTCCAGGGAGGTTCAAGTCAGCATTTATTGCGCTCATACAACTTACGGAGCACGGTGCTGGGCAGCGTGGGCGGCAGCGCGGTCCCAGCCTCCAGGCGGAATGCGTGACCTGCTGTAACCAGCGCAGTGGGGGAGGTTCAGGACGCTTGTTTGGAGAAGGTGGGGTCTGAGATGGGTCTCCAAGGAGGGGTAAGACTCCATCCAGTGGGCGGACCTGGAGGGCAAGGACTCCTCACGCACAGGCAGTCAGGAGGCAACAGCGTGAGAACGCGTATAAGCAAACCTGGGAAGGTAGGTAGGACTGAAATACAGGAACTCTCTAGGAAAGTACAAGGAGAGAGAAAGTATTGAAATATGGGTAAGTGTCAAATTAATTTCAGTAGAGAATTTTGAATTCCATTCTGAGGATCTTAGACTTTACTATGAATCCCAGGAGAGGGCAGAAAGATAATACTGGCTTATTTTAGACAGATTTCATGACAAAGCCACGAATGAGTGTGGAAGAGGAAAAGGAGATGGAGGAGACCCCGTAGAAGGCGACTGGAAGAGTCGAGGGCACCGAGAACCTGAATGACTGCCCTGAGGAGGCAGGAAGGGGTGGGCTAAGGAGCCTTCCCAGGACGGAAGTGGGGGGACTCAGTGGCTCACATTTTGTGGGGTGGGGTGGAGGAGGTGGGCTTGCAGCCTGAGAGACCAGGAAATGATAGTGCTGTTGAGAATGGGGAGTGGGAGGGGCCGGGAGGGAAGGTGGTTTTCAGTTGGAGGTGCTCCTGAGACACGTGTTGGGAGAACACACCCTCATGGCTGCAGACCATCGGACTGAAGGTAGTCCGTGTGAGCAGAGCCGGAGCCGGGAGCGGAGTCCCTGCTGAGGCACAGTGGACGTCACAGAAAGCAGGAGGTGGCCAGGGCGGAGAAGGACTGAATTTCCTTCAGAGCAGGGAGGGAGAAGGGAGTGGCTGAGACGGAAGGAGGAGCAGGAGAGGCGCACATCACGGGGAGAGGAGGAGGATTTTCAGGAACAACGCAGGCGACCAACAGTCTTACCAGCACAGAGGCCAAAGTGACACATGGCATTCTAAGTTGTTTATCGACTGATGGGTTGCAAGCAGAATTTGAGGTGTCTTGGGCGGCATATGTCAGGCCCGCTGACACGGGGCCACTATGAGATGAAGAAGTGATGGGCGTTTTGATCAGGTGTCTGACATTCGTGTGGCTTTTGGATAGCTGGGCTGAGCTTCCTCTAGGTAAGACTGTTTTGCCCACCCCTTGCTCGGATTCCGCCTCCTTAGACAGTTTCAGTAGGGATTCAGAGTTGAGGGAGGATGAAGGGGTGTCCTCTCCATCCCTGAGTCTGAAACCACCGAGCCGGAAGGTGTCCTGTATCCAACAGAAAGACAGAGGCCGAGCCGTGGGTTCACCGTGTCGGGCACGGGCATGTGCTAGGTGTCAGCCACCTCTGGTACTTCTCCCAGAAAAAACCAGCAAAGCAGTCCTAGAAGGCAGGTTAAACCTTGGCTGTGGGTTGCA
>PVKM010023652.1:0-21011 GCA_004027735.1 Carollia perspicillata | reverse complement strand
AGTGGTTCGTAAAGACTGTGAAGGTGGATGAGGCCTCGGCATTCTTCCATGCTTTGGCTGAGTGATAAGAACTCTCATCAGCAGGTATCTGATACAGGAGCTGTAGTTGTTTTTTGAAACTGGAAGCCATGAACCAAAAGAGCCTACTCTTTTTAAATACTTCAGGTTTTTAAATAGGTATACCTTTCCAAAGTTCAACACTTAAAAGGTAGGAAACTAATTTCAAGAAATCTCCCTCGATTGCTGTCCCTCAGTCACTGAGGCTCTCGCTGTCACATATAGCCAGCGTTACCAGTTTCCTGGGTGCTCCCGAGGCGTCCTTTGAGTCCGCAGGCTGGGACAGAGAGTGGTCGGTCCTGAGCACACTGAGTGTGACGGGCTGCCGCTGAAATCGTGCCTTGTGCCTGCAGTTTATTGCCATGTTTTGCTGACACCATAAACATTTCCTGTTTTTATACTATTTAGCAATTGTCTGGAGTGGGAGGGCCATAGCAAATAGTATATTAGGGCCAAACATATGTCATTGGTTAGTACAGTCAGAGATTAAAAATGGGAAAAGCTAGCACATATCTAGTTTACTGTCCTCACCGCCCTCCACTCCCCATCCTGCCACTGTGTCAAATTGGGAGCGATCCAAGCCCCAAGGGATTAAATCCCATGTTCAAGGTCACAGAGCTAGGCAGGGACCAAGTCTCATGACCTCTGGGACAGTTCCTTCTACCACCCTTTGCTGCCTTTAAGATCGGGACAATAATAGTTAAAAAGTAAATCTCATTGAACCTCCGTTGTTTTCTGCTTACTTAGTCATCCGGACACTAGCTAGGTGGAATTTTAATTCTGTCTACAAAATCTTCTTGAATTTCTCAGGGTCTTTCAGAACTGAGAGAAGGTGGTGAGGCAGAGTCTTTAGACTAGTCAACCACTGATGAAAATGACTATGCTTTGAGGGAAAAATTTACACATATTTACCTCTATATGCATGTATTCGTTTCCTATTGCTGCTGTTACAAATTACCGTTGTAAGTGTTGTGGCTTAAAACAATGTACTTACTGCCTCACAACTGTGGAGGTCAGAAGTCCAAACTGGGTCCGCAGGACTGCACTCCTCTGGAGGCAGGCTGTGCAGGTTGGCGGGGGTAGGGGTGCAGGTGGGGGGTTTCCTTGCCTTCTCCAGCTCCTAGATGGAGGCTGCCTGCATTCCTTGGCTCACGGCATTGCATCGCTCTGACCTCTGCTTCCATGATCACAGCTCCCTCTCTCTGACTAGTCCTCCTGCCTCCCCTATATAACGACCCCCATGATTACGTTGTGGCCACCAGCTAGTTCTTCCGTCTCTAGACACTGAGCCTGATCTGATCTGCAGAGACCCTTTTGCAAAGTAAGTTATCATATTCCCAGGTTGTGGGGATTAGGCTGTGGGCATCTCTGGAGGCTGCTACTCTGGCTGCCACAAGCATAAAATACCTTGAAAGATACAAGAGAAGTTTGGAATGTATGTTACCTTTAAGGAGGGGAAGTAGATGGCTGGGGATCGAGTGTGGGAGGGAGACTTGACTTTGTTCCCTTTCATCTTTCCCAGTATGTTTCTTTGCCCACATTCCTCGTGTGAGTCTTAAAGACCTTTGATGCGATGTATTTGATGTCCACAGGTCTGCTGGAGACCCTAGGTGACCAGCCAAGCTTCTTGGTTGAGCGGTGACATAGATATCTCTGTTTATTTCTTTGTTTTAGCCAACATCAGAATTGTTTCTAGGTACTAATTTGAATTTAATTCACACCATGTACCGAGGGCCACCAGCACTCTGTTTTGCCCTGGAGGGAGTGGAGAGCTGTAGCATCGAGGCTGAGCTGCCTCCCGAGCGGCACTTCACGCCTAGCACGCTCTGCAGCGCTCCTGCCCTGCGCCCAGTGGCTGTGGAAACTTGAAATGCGGCCGGTGCAACTGAGGGACTGAATTTTCCTTTCATTTATCATTACTTGTGATTAATGTAAAATAAAATTAATTAGTAGTGGCTAGATGTTACTCTATTGGACAGTACAGCTTTAAAGAAAAATACTAAGTTCTGAGTCGGGTGATTTCCCAGGCCCTAGTTTAAGCAATGAATTACTTTCTAAAACTGTAGGCTTCTTATTTGCAACTGGATTTTCTCCTACATAGAAAGAAAGTAGTGGTTAGGGATCAAATCCTCAGACCACCTGGAGAAGAGGGTTATCTCGCCAGATAGGGCTGGTACCTCATGGATCTCAAGGCTTAATGCCACAGACGTTTTTCTGATGCTACTGAAATTGTTTCTGTGGGGAGACGTAGGTGGGGTTTCTTTTCCTAGCTTCTGGCAGGAAGGAGTGCCTTTTTTCAGGGGAACTCAGGGTCAAGTCCCGGATGCTTTCCAAAACGGGCACACGTATGTGTTCCCTTGGAGAGTACCCCCACCCCCGTATCTCACCACCCATCTTCCAGGTTTGTGTTTTCTGTGCAGGGCAGGAAGTTCCAGGAATAACAAACCCAAACAAAATTTGCCTCGTTCTTTGGCCTTATTTAGAGCTTCTTAGTTTAAGTCCCCTTTATCCCGACTCTGGAAGTAGTGAACCTATTTCAGAGGTCAGGGCCATCCTATTCAAGAGGCAGTGCTGGAACTCTGGTCCTGTTGCCCCTGCCCTGGGTCCCCGGTGTCTCTCCACAGGCTTGTGGACTCGGACACAGGCCAGGAGCCCTCGGGTCACCCTTGGTGTCTGTCATTTGTCTGACTCTCCTCACATGCCCCACCCTCTGAGATCTGTGGTTTCCGGGCCTGGGGAGGAGGTGGGTGGACTGGGACTGAGCTTCCCGCCCCACACGCACTGACCATGCAGTTGTGCAGTTGGGAGTCCTGGACCCTAACTGGCTCCTCCGCTGGTGGCTCTGACCTTGCACTTAGCACTTAACCACTTGCCGTTCCGTTTCCCAATCTATAGAATAGGCTCGCTTAGTATTTGATGCCTTTTACGTTGTACAGTTCTGTAATTCTCTCTTGGAAATTGGGAATTGAGGGAAAGCCTCTGGGCCTTCTGCCTCGCCTGTCTGGATGATGTGCTTGTCCCACCAGCTTTGCCGTGCTCTGTGTGAGAGGGTTTTTCTTTCCTCTGCCCTCAAGGGGCAGAGTGAGTTTTGCCTCAGAGGCAAGGAGGCATCAGCGTTCCCAGGCCACAGGAGAAGCTGCGGTTCCCGCCTCCCTGTCTTCTTAGTAGAAGGGATGTCAGGCAACAAGAGCCAAACCCTGGGGCCTGGCTTCCCACAGCCTCTGTTCGGGAAGGTAGGGCACAGTCAGGAGGCCCCGACTTTGGGTCCAAGGCTGGAATGAGTGCCGCTGCCACCAGCGTCTGTCTCCTGGTCAGCCGCGAGCCCATGAGTGGTGGGAAGTGTGGTGTGGAGCCCACCCGCTTTATAACAGGGCTCCCTGCACTGGGTGACTGCAGCAGTGTCCCCACATAGATGTCCCCGCCTCACTGGGAGTCACCTTTCTTTCCCCTCTCTCGGTTTTTCCCGATCCCTTTGTCCGTAACAAACAAGCATTGTGGGTCTGACGCAAGGCTGCCTGCAGACACTGCCTCATTATCCAGTTAATCTCCGTTTGCTGTCACAGGTTCAGCCAACACTGGCATTTGCCTGCCTGGTAATAGAAAGCCCCTTTTTCATTGTCCCTTGTGGGAAGAGCTGAATGACTCATTATGCCACAGTCAGCCTTCTGGGGTCCTTCGCCACAATAGGCCTGGCCGGCCAGATTAAAGGGCGCAGTCACTGCAGGCTGCCTGTGTCATCAGTTCTGGACCCGGGGCTCCCGGCAGAGTTCCGAAGCGAACACAGCTAGATGAGCCGGGCAGTTCATTCTGCAGTCCAGCAGGTGACCAGGGGTCCTTTGTGGCCTCTGGTGACCCTGCTGCTGCATCGGTTTTGTGACTGCTGTCCAGTCTGTCCAGTGCTCAATGACAAGTTGACGTTATTGCCTCCTTTCTTTCCTTGACTTGTCTCAGGTGTTTGGTTTGTGTACCTGCTTTGGATTAGTGCCTAGCGCTTGGCACACGGTCAGTTTTGGTGGAGCGGATAAATGTGTGTGTGATATGAGTCAGGGACCCTAAGAATAGGGCAGGAGGCTACAGTGATTCCCACACTAGTGTGCAGAAAGCTCACCTGGGAAGCTTGGTAAATGTACTGCCTCCACCTCATCCCTAGAGGTTCTGATTTAGATCTAACCCAGGGGCCAGGCATTCCATAGTTTATACATTCCGGTGATTCCTTTTCAGGCTATCAGCATCCAGAAAACAATGTCCCAGGAGCTTTAAAGAGAGTGGTGGGTTCAGGAGGTTTCATGCGGGACATGCAAGACACAAACTGAATGCATCCCGTTCTTTTAGCAGAGAAGGCAAACAGGCTTTGTCTCACAAGCCAGCTCAGATCTGTTCATAGTGGCTGCAGAGTTGAGGAAGATTCTGAGGTCGTCCTCAGCTTCCTGGGGAGGCCCATGATTACTCATCAGGGTTGCCTCCATGGGTGGGTGGGGTGGCATCTGGACCACCTGCCACCTCGGTTGCCTGGACACAGGGCTAACAGACCGCATCCTCAGCTAGCATGGTGCCTTAGCATGAGGCCGGCCAAGATATAGGCTATGATGGGTCATTACAACCCTGGTCTGCCTTTCCTCCCGCCTTGAGGTTTTAGGGGTGGATGTGAAAGCAGCTGGTGATACATGAAAGGCCCAGTGAGTAGTAGTGGGAGCGCAGACTCTGGTCTCAATTAAGTCTGCCTTATTATTTGGCAGCTATGCGACTTACTTAACTCTGTGCCTCAATTTCTTCATCTGTAAAACAGGAATAGTACCTACCTCATACGGTGGGGGTAGGGATCAAAGGAGGCAAACACTATACGCGCACTCGGAAGAGCACCTGTCACAGTGAGGACAACACACAGCAGCTGGTACTTTTATTACGCACTTACTGTGATGTGTGGGTACAAAGGGATTTTCAGCTCTTTGGAGAAGGGACCACATGGAGTCTGAGGTGCTCTTCTGGCGGCTGAACTGTGAAATTCACACAAGAGAGAGGTGCGTCAGGGTATCAGAACGCCACAAGAACGCCTCTTCCCCTTCCTCGTCAAAGAAAAAGGCTCAGAAAACACGTGCGTTGGTTGGCTCGTGCCTCCTGACAACTTCTTCTTCCCTTGGGGCTGTGGGGCTCGTCCGCCGTGGACAGTCATTGGTTTGCTTGAGGCTTTAAAAAGGCGGAGTGCGGCACGGGGAGAGGGTGCCAACTGGGACCTAGTTGTAGAGAGGCGTTTGGCAAGCAGTGATGAATGATAGGGCAAGAATGGCATCACGCATCTGTGAACTGGCCGAGTCGGCTTCCCTGCAGCCTCCGACCAACAGCTCCGCTGTCCAGCAGAGTCTCCCAGGGCGCCTCCGGCCTGGGCGGGTGCTCCTCCAGCCCGCGGGGCCCACGGGCGACTCTCGCTTCCTAGTTATCTTACTGGTTTTCACTTAAGTGACATTAAAAGAGTATTTTTATTAACTGTTTCTTTTATTTTTTTGTATTTTTTAAAAATATTTTTTCATTTTTCAATTCCAGTTTGCATACAATATTATATTCATTTCAAGTGTACAAATAGTGATTAGGCATATATAACTTTTGAAGTGATCACCCCAGTATTTCCAGTGCCCATCCAATACCATACACAGCACTCCAGTGTTGTTGACTGTATTCCCTACGCGGTACTTTACTTTTGTTTTAGTAACTGCCAATTTGTACACGTTCATCTCTTCCCTTTTCACCTTGGCTCCCAGCCCTCATCCCACGTGGTGACCATCAGTTTTGTTCCCTGTATCCTTGAATTTGTTTCTCTTTTGTTTATTCATTTGGTTTTAGATCCCACCCATACATAAAATCATGGTGTTTGTCTTTCTCTGACTGACTTATTTCACATAGCATACCACTCTCTGGTTCCATCCGGGCTGTCACAAGTGGCAGGATTTCATTCTGTTTTATGGCCGAGTAGTCTTCCGTTATACAGATGCACTTCAGCTTCAGCTGTTGTCTGCTGATGGACACTTCGGCTGCTTCCATATGTTGGCTGTTGTAAATAATGCTGGGAACATAGGAATGCACATATCTTTCGAATTAGTGTTTTGGTTGTCTTCAGGTCCATACCCAGAAGTGGAATTGCTGGGTTATATGATATGATAGTTCAGTTTTTAATTTTTTGAGAACCTCCATACTGTTTTCCACGGTGGCTGCACCGACGTACAGTCCCGTCAGCACAGCACGACGGTCCCTTCTCCCATGTCCTCACCAGCACTTGTCGGTTTTGCTATGCTGGTGACAGCCATTCTGACGGGTGTGAGGTGACATCTCACTGTGGTTTTAACTTCCATTTCTGTGATGGTCGGTGACATCGAGCACCTTTTCATCTGTCTTTTGGCCATCTTTGCGCTCTTTGGAGAAATATCTGTTCGAGTCCTCTGCCCATTTTTAAATCAGATCGTTTGGTTTTTGGGGTGTTGAGTTAAATGAGTTCCTTACATATCAGATGTACCATTGGTGAGTATCTTCTCACATTCAGTGGGTTTTCTTTGTGTTTTGTTGATGGTTTCCTTTGCTGTGCAAAATCTTTCTAGTTTGGTGTAGTCCTGCTTGTTTATTTTTCCTTTTGTGTCTTTTGCCCAAGGAGATATATCCAAAAAATATTGTTAAGAGTGATGAAAAAAGAGTTTACTATGTTTTTTTCCAGGGGTTTTATGGTTTTTGGTCATACATTTAAATCTTTACTCCATTTTGAGTTTATTCTTATATATGGTATAAGAAAGTGGTCTAGTATCATTTTGGGGGGTATGTATCTATCCAGTTTTCCCAACACCATTTATTGAAGAAACTATCTTTACCCCATTGTATGTTCTTTCCTCCTTTGTCATAGATTATAAGGGATATTTATTAAGCTCCTGCCACATGCCTAGCATTGTTCTGGGTGTTGTTGAAGATACAAGAGGTGGTCTCTACCACAGACACTCTAAGCTCTGGCTGAGTAGACATCCAAACATTTAACAAATTTAAGCAGAAAAAACCTGTCCTCATTTAAACAGAAAAAGCCTGCACTGCCTGTGAGGGGGCCACCGGGCCGCATGCAGTAAGAACCAGGGATGCCCGCTTGGCGTGTACCACACACAGCAGAGGGGGTGAGACGTGTACTCAGCTCTAACCAGCAGTCTGTGATGAGGCCCACGTGGGTCCGGTAGCAGTTCAGAGAGAGAACACTGCAAAGCAGGATGTCAGGAAGGGTAGCACGAGACCTGGGCAGGAAGGGTGGTCGAGTTCAGAGGAGAGGCGCAAACACACCACCTTCACGCCCTGACAAGCAGACCATTTTGGTGAAGTGTGCAGTCCTCGTGAGGGCTGGGGTTGGGCTGGTGGTGGCCTTCGACTGCCGGTCTGGGAGCTCCGGAAGGGTTCTGAGGAGGAGAGTGGCGCCAGCCTCGCAGAGCAGGAGTTAGCTGGAGCGGCGGGGCAGCGGTGCTGCCTCACAGAGAGGGGAAGCAGGCAGGGGCCGGGGCCAGGCCGCAGTCACGGGGTCCCGGCCCGGTGGTGAGCTCCCCACTTGGGCGCACAGCCGGACCCCAGGGAGGTGGGTTCTGTCGTAGTGAAGGAGCTGATTACAGAGTTACCTGCCTTGCCAGATGTAGGTTTTCTTATCTGCCAGTCAACCTCTCCTTGTGTTTTACAGATTCAGCCAGTTATTGAAAAGACCTTCCCTTTTTCTAAAGTTCCAGAAGCCTTTCTGAAGGTGGAAGGAGGACACGCGCGAGGAAAGACTGTGATCAGTGTCATTTAAATAAATATTCTGTTCGGTGGATATCGGCTCCTTTATTTGGTGGGTGCCAAAAACCAAGCTTTCGCCAGTAATCTCCTGTCTCCTAAACTGAGCCCCACCCTGTGCCCCGCCCACCACACCTCCCGACCCGGCCTGCCCTGCACGGCCCTGCGCTCCTGTCTGCCAAGAGGTCTGCGCTGTGTGCCAGCACAAGGGACCCCCAGGGAAGACGGGATGTGAAAATAGCCACACTTGGACTTGTCTAAAAAGTCAGTGAAAACTGCATATTGTTTTTTTCAAGCTGTTCTTTCACACCAGATTTGCAAATTGCCATGACACCTCTGTCCTAATGGCTAAGACTGATTTCCCTGTTACAGTGTTGGTGAGGCACTAAGACTTTGGGGGCACGGGTGGGTGGCAGCGTGAACAGCTTACCGAAGCCGGTTTCTCCTTAGAGCCACTCGTGAGCACACGTGCATCTGGCCCAGGCTTCCCGGGACTGTTGTTCCTCTGCTCAGCCGGGGCCGTAACAGCCCTAAAGGTTCTGCATCTCTCAGGGTCACATATAAAAATCTGGCTAGTGGTTGGTTGTTTGCTCTCTTAGAAATCGAACAGTGATGCTAAAGTTTCTGACTTTTTTAAACCCTTATGTTTCGTATGAGGGCTCCTTCAACCAGTGAAACTTGCCCCGCTGAGGACTTTTCCATGGAAATTACCACCATTTTATTGGGGCCCAGAGTTCTCCACTTTCTGACCTTCATGTCTGCATTTAGGTATTTCATCCATAAGCTCGTTGAGGGTTTTTTTTAAGATTGTATTTATATATTTTTAGGGAGAGGGGAAGGGAGGGAGAAGAAGAGGGAGAGAAATACAGATTGGTTGCCTTCCACACCCCCAAACCGGGGACCTGGCCTGCGCCCAGGCATTTACCCTGACCAGGAATCAAACTGGTAGCCTTGGTGTGCAGGACAATGCCCAGCTCACCGAGCTGCACCAGCCAGGGCCCGCTGTGGCTTCTGAATCTCTCCTCCGCCCTTCCCTCATTGATGGGGAGTGTTTATCTCCTGCTGTGCTCATTGGTACTGCACCTCAGACACTTGGTTTAGCTTCTGAGTAACTTTCTATTTGGTCTGTTCCTGTTAGACATGCATGTAGTCGTGTGTCGGAGGGGGGCTTTTCTTTGGAATCGCTGTTCTCACCACTACAAAATTATCTCAAAAGAAAGACTGTTTTTTTCAGTTGTAAACAGCCACTTTGACTCCCACCTGAACAGTCTCAGCTCTTCTCCCTTGCGGCCTCCCTTCCAGGTTGGGGTAGTGTGGGCCAAAACCGAACCCGGGCCTCACTCACCCCGGTGTGCGCACTTGCACTGCTGAGTCTGGCAAGAGGGGCATCAGCAGACCTCTCCCTGCCGTTATCCCAGCCCCCCTGAGACGTGCCTTGTCCCAGCCAGTCAGACGTCTGTTTCTAATCTGCCGGCTGACTCTCTTTGAAGCGTTATGAGGGCTACCGAAAGGGTTTTATCAATACAGTTAACCCGAGACAAGTTTATTCAAGAGCTTTATTCAACAGAGGGCACTGTCGAACAGCCGCCCCACCACACTGTAACAAGATGCACATCCACGAACAAGACAGACACGTCGGCTGCTGTCTGTCTTGTTCACGTTGGACTGTTGGACACGTACAAACATTTTAAAACTGAAGATACTACTCTGATGACCACATTGCTTACCACGGACTCCAGAGAGGATCAACATTTTAGAATGGGAAACACTGGAACAGATGAAAAGGAAACAAAGTTTGTTCTTCATGTGACAGGAGCACCAGCATTCATGACAGGGACAACAAGATGGGGACCGAAAGAGGAAGAGTGTTTTCAAGGACCGTTTTAGCAGTTTCGCCCGAAAGGAGTGTGCACTATTTGAACAGCCCGTATGATCTGGGCAGTGTGCTGTCAGCAGTTAAACGTTTTGTTTTCGTTGACGTGCTTGCTGGATTGTAGGGTTTTCAGAGTTCTAACATTTGCCCAACAAGCATCCCTTGAGGCCTCCTTCCCTTCCCTTTCACAAGAGGATTGCTGCTGCTCCTCTGAGCCCTCCACACCTCGTCTCAGCGACCCAGAGTGAGTGACCACTGAGGCCGTCCCCGGAGCATGGCTGTGGAACCTTCCAGGCAAGGGGGACTCATGCAGACCTCCTGCATAGGAGCCCAGGGAATTGGGCTGAGAGACCTGAGTTTAGCAAAGGATTGCATAAGATTGCTTCAGAACTAGTTACAGATGAGTGAGGACAGGCTAATAAATTAGGTCACGATAATGCCGTTCCAGCCGCATTTGCAAGAAAAGCATGAAACACTCACTTGGGACATTCTGGGGCACCCCACGGGTGAGTTAAAATAACTCAAATCCTGCTAATGTAAGCAGACATGGACATGAAATTGTAAATTTACTACTAATTAATATTAACAGAAGTTTTTTGTTTATACTCATTCAGTTCCATAAAATACGCCTGAATATAATTCCCCACTTTGCTATACAGCATAATTAATGATTCAGAAAACAGAAGGTCAAGGACCCAAAACTAGGCCTAATATATCATTTTTTTCAGATGCTAAACAGTTTCTACCTTACAGACATAAGCTTTTATACTTCCCTTTAAAGTGTAAGGGATTTGTAGGTTCACAAAGTCAGAAAATTTGTTCCTGTTCTCTCCCACTATCTTTGGAAATAAAATGTATCTAGTCTTAAAGTCTAGATATTTTTTCAAACCACCCAAAAGCTGCTGATGAGGCAACCTGTTTAAGCAGCTGCTGAAAGGAAATGAAAGGCAAGACATGAAGGGAGAGCAGGTCAGGTCATCGGTTTAGAACTGCTGGAGCCTTCTGATGAGGTGAGACGACTGTCCCGGCCGGGCGTCCCGGCAGGTCCCGCGATTCAGAGTACAGAGTTACTGGGGGAGCGCGCCGCCTGCCTGGCGGTTCTTCCACAGCTGGGAGTCCTCCAGAAAGGTCCCTCCTGCGTCCTTATTCGGGTTTACAGGACCATGGCCTCCCACACTTGTGTTAACTTCTCTTTGCTGGCGGTGTTGAGGATAATGTGATTTTGATCATACTGTGCACCTCCTGAAAAGGAAAAGGAAGATGATAACAGGAAACGTGCCCACAGTGAAGGGGCTGCAGCAGACGGACTTGATTCCAGCGCCAGTATAACTGGAGTGAAAATGACCAAGCTGTGATGTGCCTCAAGGAAACAGGGTGGGCGGGGGGAACCCCGAAACACACTGGGTCCGAGAGGGTCAGTCTGTGACTGTGTGAAGATCCCGTGACAAGGGCACCAGCAACTCCACAAGGGATTTCCTATTTGCTGGGCTCCTTTTCCTACTCAAGTCTTAACACCTAGTCCCCAGTCCTTAAGATGTCTTAAATTGTGGGGGACAGGGAAGAATCTACAGAATGGAAAAGGAGCAAAGAGACTGCGGAACATATTCAGGTGAGACCGTGGATCCAAGATACAGGTGAGGAAAAAGACAGGCAGACCTGACATTAGTGAAATGGCCGACAGACGGAGCAGGTTTTGCACGAACAATGGGAATGGCGCCACTAGGTAAGAGGGGAGGTCTGAACCACACCCCGAGGTGCAGGCTTTGGTGCATCAAAATCCACAGCGTGTCAGATGCTGGGTCCCACTGGTTTGGTCTCTGTAATCTCCCTTTCACCAGAGTGTTGGTGAGGGCAGTTTCCAGGGGTGCCTAGTAGGTCGATCAGATACTTTAGCTTTAACAACAACCTCAAGGCTTTCTTTCAATGGAGAAGCATTAACAAAAGGGTCATCTGTGTATTTTTGCCAGTGTGGAACAAACATCCTTTCAGAGGGATACTTTATTCTTTTTTAGTTTTAATCAAGCCCCCTCCACCCAGGATATGTTTATCGATGAGAGAGAGAGAGACATGATTGGCTGCCGTCCCGCACATGTTCCAACTGGGGATTGAACCTACAACCTAGGTATGTGCCTTGACCGGAAATCAAACCAACCCGTGAACTGTTGGTATACCGTATAATGCTCCAACCAACTGAGCCACCGGGCCAGGGCGAATACCTTATCCTTTTCTAGCATAAGCCTCTGCACCAAAGACTCCACCAAAATAAAAATCTGTTCATCTGGTTTCAGGCTCAGTGAGACCGGTATTGAAATCATACTGCAGCCTCAAGGTAAGAAGAATTAAACGTCATTCTCCTTTTAGAAAGTATCCAGAAGATCTGATAACTTGCACCACAGATCTCGGGAGGTGAGGAAGGAAGTCATCTCTTGTCCAGTAGTCCTCTAGTATGCATTTGGCGTACAGTTGTCCATAGTCTGGACTCTACACAGCTAGGTGTAGGACAGAATACAGGGGCAGTGTTCCCCGGGCCTTATCTGGGTAAGTTTGCAGTGGAAAAGGAAAGGTTACTGCCACCCGGAAACCCCGCCGTGTCCATCCAGACACACATTCCACTGAGGTTTCGGGAAGTGTTAATCTTAAAGTCATAGTGTCTTTTTCATCCTTCAAGATTATAGTACGTATTTTGATTTACTTATTTTGTATATTACAGCTTCATTCTAATTAGAATCATGAAGACTAGAAAGTTATTGAGAAATAATCTGATTTATTCTTCTGCCCTTGGGGAGAATTAAAATCATCCCAGTCATCTGATGTTTTTAAAGGGAGCGTAGTTTCCTGTCAAGTGCACCAAAAGAGAGAGTGAGAGGTGCAGTTGTAGTTCCTCTGCAGCGTGTGGGGGGTGTGGCCCTACTCGCTCCTGTCCACAAGATGGCACTGTTCTCCTGCATCCTGAGACAAATCTACATCCAGTCTAACAAGCCATTACATGTGCTACTATACTAGATACACTGAGAGTTCCCAGACAGGCGTTATCTTTACTCAGGAGGCATTTGACGAATTTCAGCACATCTTAGGAAGGGACTTTGGGACTTTAGCCCCAAGGAAGAACCTCCTAGAGTTCCACAGTACTCGTCAGAATCAAAACTGGAAGCCAGGTATCCACACTCCTGGTCAGCTGTCAATGTAGCCAGTGGGAAAAAGTCCTGCAGGCCTGGCACCTCTAGACGGTAAGCTGTCCGAAGCCAAGGTAGCATCCTTTTTTTCCCCACTTTGAGCCTTCCACACAGCGGGTGCCCGATAAATACATGTTGGAAGGACGAAAGAAGAACGCTCTAAGAAATTAGCTCATAGGGCTTGCAATGACCTTAACCCCAGACAGAAGAAGCTGACCACATTTGTAAGAAAAAATCTACATTTCCAATGTGGTCACATTTCTTTGACTTCTCTGGAAGGTTTGAAACTATCTTGTATAAACAGAGAAGCTCCAATTCAAACTTTGATGAGAACGAGAATAAAGGAAGGTCTGGTACAGAGATTCCTGACCAGTCTGAACCTCAGGTTGATCGTCTGCAGGCTCTACAGATGGCAGATCTTTACCGGATGTAACGTGAAGGAGGTATGTTAGACTCGTTTTCCAAATGTTACATGTATATCCCTGTATCTTGGCATTTCATCCTGCCTGTTATACACTGCTTAGTTTGTGCTCCCTACGTGAAGCACTCTCCCTTTGCCTCGTACACTGGGTTCGCCTCCGAGCCCCTTTCCAGCTTCTCAGGGTCTTTGTGAATTCTTACCCCGTCCTTACGTGGGCCGGCCAGTCGATCCACCCGGAGGTCGCCCACAGTGATGGCCCTCCCGCTGCCCAGGCAGCCACCGAAGCCCCTGATCTGCACGTCAGGCTCATTCTCTGATGTGCAGAAAAGCTATTTTAAAGCCAAGTAGCAGCTGTTTCTTTACCCCTGTATCAATGTTTAATGACAGCTTTGGCCAAGAGCCCTGATTAAAGTAAAACTGAGCCAACTCTCTAGCAGCTTTTAAAAATGAAGTGTGTGAAATAGTAAGGCTACATCATAACCATTTCACTAAATGTATAAACACAATCATGTTGGCTTTCCTCGTAGGGAACAAAGTCTCCATTAATAATTTAAAGCAAAATTACCCCGTATGACATGAATAAAACATGTCTTCATTTGCTTGTCAGTAGCAACAACAGTTAAATGTATTCCCATGTCTATGTTAGAAAGTTTTGCTTTGTTTTATGTTGCTCTTAAATTATCAGTGGGACTCCTAGCAGTAAGAGAAATGTGTTAGAAATGCAGATTCTCAGGCCTCGCCCCAGAATCTACTGTATCAGAAACTCTGTATTTCCCTAAGTCCTCTAGGTGATTCTCCTGCAGATAAAGTTCGGGAAATGCCGTCCTAAACGTATCTGTTCTTCTCAAGCGCCATCAGCTTGCTGTGGATTTCCAGCAAGCGTGTGGTCAGTTGGATTCCTCTTGGTGGTGTTGTTCAATTCCTCGTAGATCTTGGACCTTCTCAGTAAGAGGTCACAGGCACAGACGTGAGAATCACTGACTATCCTAAATGAGGTCAAAGCCTTTTCGCTTGTGGTTTTTAGGCTCACCTGTTACAATTAAATAGAAGGTGTGAAGACCTCCCATGTCCAGATTCCACCTCAGCACTTACGGCCAAGTGGATTGACCCCTGTGAGCCTCATTTTGGGGGCTGCAAAGTGGGACGGGAAGGAGGGGTAACCGGCCTCGCGCGGTTGCTGTGAGGATCACGTGAGAACGCGAAGTGTGTAGCACAGCGGCCAACACACAGCGAGGGATCTCTTACTGCTCATGATAGCATGCTCACATTTGCAGAAGTAAAGGCTAGGTTTTTAGTTGAATAAAGGAAATAAAAGAGACGATCCTTACCTTTGACATCTAAAACTAAATTTGGCTTCAGCTTGCTGTAGATCCTGCCGTCCGACTTCATGCTCCAGAACTGACTGTCGGCGCTCTGGTCCAGCGCCAGGCCCAGCTTGGAGCCCGCGGTGACGAGGCTGCCCACGATGGTCAGGCAGCAGTCTTCCGCTATCTGTTGGTGCGAAAGACACGGCGTTCGAGTACCACTGTGGTCCGTTCCCCGTTGAACTAATTTTTAAAGTCGTCCCAGACAGCGCCCAGCTTCCTTTGCCCAGCACGAGGCATTTCGGCTTTTAGCCAGGGTGACCGGACCAGACCCCAGATATTTATGCCCTTCAGTTCCGATGACACGCGTGAGGGAGAGTTCTCTATTCTTGTCCACTGTAAGAGACCTCTGCCTTTTGGGAGACTCCGTCTTACTGGTGAGAAGCCCGAGAACATCCAAACTGCCTATCAGGATACTTCTCCCTCCCAGAAATGACTGACAGTAAGGCTGGGTCTGTGGCTAAATCTCCCTGACCTGACCGCCCCTGCTCGGCCCGAGCCTTCTGGAGTACAGCTGCGTGTCTAATTTCGAAGGCTGCTGTAGCACTGACGTGGCTGAACGGATGTTTTGTCATTTTAAAGCTTGAAAGTCCGTTTGTTCACTTCTCTTCATGACAAATGTCAAGTTTTCTAAAAAGGCATGCCATCCAACAATAAAGGACTTACGGATGCAGTGAAGCGTGTTTGCATGCAAAAATTTTATGGGCCCTCTGAAGTGAGCCTGCCATCCACAGACAAACGAGGTATGGCAGGCACGTGTGCACGGGACCTGACACGTGGCCGCAGAGAGCGCCCGCACACGTGTGCCCTTCCACATTAAGATGAAAGGGCTGGGGTAGCCTGGGACACTCCTTTTTCTCACTGGCCTGTTGAATTCAAAGGTGTTCAAAACATCACTGAAATATTTGTCAGAAATAATTGATGAGAGGCTTTCCATTTTCTTGAACTGTTCAAGATCATCGAGAGGCAGAAACTGGCGTCTCCACACCCTCTTACAGTCCTTGCTGTTTTCTCCATGCAAGTCTGAACAGCGCGTTAGCCTCAGGCATCGCAGACCCAGTGAACAGCAGGCCTCTCCTCGGCTCCCAGCCTTCTGCTGACTCACGGGACACCACGTGGGGGGAGAAACCCGGAGCAGTCAAGCCCATAAAATCAAGAAGTTAAAACGAGGATCTACAACAGGAGCGGGAGGTCCTCTCATAAAATCCTGCCGCATTCAGCCCTTAAACGTGTGTTCCCGCAGGAGCGATGCGAGAGGGCGAGGGGGCACGTTCCACTGCCCAAGGTGACGGTCAGGAAGCGGACTGTGGCTTACACAGGGTGGCACCTCCACACCCTTCATTCTAGTCACAGGTCCTCCGAAGTGCAAGCAAACCCAGGGCCATTCGTGTCGATAATGCTGGGGCTTACAGAAAATTTCCATACCTAGTAGAGATCACTAAATAATTTTCTGTTACTCTATAAAAGTCAAGTATAGCTATAAATATTCTGCCTTGGATCAGTGTTAGAGTTACCTCTCATTTTATGTTAATAGACTGGTTCTATAAGAGCTAAGAAGTATTTTTATGAAAAACCTAATTTAGTTCTGAAAGTGCCCCAGGAATGGTGAAGTAGCATCAACTTGAAAGATGCCGTCACAGACCTTTGTCTAACCCTAAGACTCACCCTGCATTTGATGCATCCTTCTTGATAAATCCAGATCTGATCATCAGCACCCACGTCCTCCATGACCTGTATTCTGAGAAGCTTCAGATCCTCTAAGTTTCCATTGGTTGACATGAATAACCCTGTTGCTTTATTTCGAAGTCGGAAGTAAATTCGTTTCTAGAAGACAAAAACCGCAGCGACGACCGCGTGTAAGCCGTGCTGTTGGGAGCACTGAACAAGCGTCGGTAGCAGGGGCAGGACCCAGGCTGAGGGTGGGTTAGGGCTAATTACTACGTCCTCGGCTCCCACAGGCTTTGGGGGGTTCTGATGGAATGCCGAACAAATGCCTGGGGCAGGGAGCCTGCCCGTGGACAGCCCAGTCTTGGGACACGCCCTGTTTTGATGTCAGGTGTAACAGCATTTGTGGGAGCAGTCACGACCTCCTAGCGCTCTCCAGAAACAGCCCCGACTCGGAAATGCAGGGTGGTAAAGGGAGAGACAAATCTCAAACTTAAAATTGAAATTAAAACGTTGAATTTGATTTACAAAACAAAACAAAAAAATTCAGATAAGAATCTGTTCAAAGCATGGAGAAGAAAAAAATACCTGATTAAACGGCCGTAGAGAACCTATCTGGCGACAGCCACTGAACTCGTACCAGTTAGGTACTTCTGCTGGCGACAGTAGGAACTGCCGGCCCCTGTAGTTGGCATATTCGTAGGTAATCCATCTGTAAGAGAAAGTAGGTAACCACAGGTAAGCGGCGCCATCCGTTTGACAACGAGCCCCAATTATACTTTTAGAATGATTCCAATTTTTAGACTGAGCTTTATATTTCAAATACACATGGGGTCATGTGGAGGGCTGCCTTTTCTTCTAAAACACTTAAGAGTGCCCATTTCTTGACAAATAGCACATTCTTGGTACATATTTATGCCAAGAAGATCCATTCTTGAAGAGAAACAGGTAAGCTTTTGCTGCATTAAGGCAATGAAATGGAGGTAATGGTGTCAGTGGGGCAGCCCGGTGTTCCTGTGAGCTGTTCACACAGTGTTTCCAGTTGTCAAGACGGCTCTTGTATTTAAATAGCTCATGTTTGTAAAGTTCTTAGTGTGTGGCGTGTGGTACTATTAAAAGGGTTAGCTAAATAAAAGCTACTCAAATTTTTGTTTAAAATGAGAGTAATCTTCCTCAATCCAGAAAACTGCTAAGGGTACTTCAGGTCTCCCAGAGATGCCACCACCCACACGGGAGGAAGTATGAATCCCATGCATGAGGGCGTGCAAGCAACCAGCAGCCTCCCTGTGGCTGACGTAAAATCCCGGCACAAGGGCGTGCAAGCAATGCAAGAGCTTCTCTCTGGCTGACGTGTTACATCAGGGAAGAATGTTCTTGCCTTTTAATCCTGGAACTCTAAAACTAAAACCTGCTGGAAAAAATCACCAATAATTCTAGCACCCAAATAATCGTTTTCTGAACAGCTATGCTCCACTCAACATTCGATGTATACAGCTAGACTATAGGTATTGTTTTTAAGTGAAAGAAAAATACTTTCTTAAAAATGTTTATTACATTGATAGTCCTTACTCGTGTTTACATCTTACTTAATTTCACAATTATTCCAAGTTGAGAAAAATCTCCCCATACTGACCTTTAATCATTGTGCACCGTGTCTGCTAGTCACTCCTGGTTAAAGGAAAGTCCCAGCCCTCACTCCAAAATCAAAGGGCTTGGTCTTTCAAAGGGAAAAGAAAAAGGAGCTCCCTCTTACTGGCTAAAAAGGTGCTCGATAAATTTACAGAGCACCGCTGTGCCGATCAGTCCCCTTGGAACTTTGAGAGGCGGCAAAGGCACAGTCCTCGCCCTGAGGGAGACGTGGAAGGCGCCTCATGCAGGGCCTTCCCCAATGAGGAAAGCGCACTGTGAAGGTGCATGACCATTAACCCTTGCAGAGAACGGGGGTGGTATTCCACTTTGTTTAAGGTAACGTAGGAGAGAAAGAAAGACGGTGCAACTTAACTCTTAAAGTCAGCTCTCTCATTGAATAGACAAGGAGGAAACTCACTCACATGCCACCTAGGACGTGAAGGGAGCGGATCTGCGTGTTGAATCCTAGGGATCGGAGGTTAACTGTCTCTGCGCTAAGTTCAATCTTTTTTCCTTTGAAGTCTTCTCTTTCGAAAAGAATAATGGTTGGCTCAGAGAGTTCCTGTTTAGGAGCAAAAATAATGCCCTGTTACTCATCTTTGATAGTACTGCAGTTTGAACTTAGGCGAAAATCATCTTGTTAGGAGGACAGAGCACGAGACCTGGCCAGACAGGCCTGGCCTGCCCTTCAGCTCCCTTCCCAGGAAGTCTGGGGGTTGGTTCCTTCCCAAGCCAGACGGAGGAAGGCAGGAGGGGCCTGAGGTTTCCCTACAGCACAGAAAGGCAGGGGAGTGTAAACAGTGTTATAAGGGTGGGGGATATCCCAGGCTCAAGGGACGGGTACCTTTGCCTGGAATACCGACACGTCTAATGGATTTCTTGTCAGTCCTGCCATTTTCTGTTGGGCTAAGGAGAGGCTGGGACCGGAGAGCTATGGACATAAATGGCAAGGGTCATACAGCTACTGCAGACTTTGGGGCCGAGTGTTTAATCGTCAGTGGGCAGTGGTTCTGCGCACCGATGCTCCCAAACCTTCCTGGAGGAGTATTGTTAGGAGGAGAGAAAAATACAAGATGTTCGACCTGTCATTTATTTTCAAATGATGGACCCTTATGACCCTGGACTAAGCGCTAATGATAACAATTCTAAAATCATAAATGATACATCAAAAATTCCCTACCTGCTTAAAGTTTTGTGGCGCGGGTGTGGGGCCTACTGCTTCATTTGTGTTACTGTGCCCTGACGTGTGGATTCTGTTGGCCAGTGAACAGAGCAGGTCAGTGTGCAGAGGTGGTCTGTGTGGCATCCGTAAGCTACTGAATCTGACCACTCCGCTCCACGTTTCACGGCTGCTACTTGCACATCTCCAGAAAGGTCAAACTGCCAGTATTCGAACAGGCAGCAGAGGATGCGATAAAGCCAACTCACATGTATTCCTTCCGCCTTTAAAACTAAAACCAACAACAACAAACCCGAAAATCAACTACATATGTTTAAAGCTTTTTATGAGAGATCAGCCACCAAGAACTATTTCCAAAACTGCCCACTCGGACGAACATCACCTCGCAGTTTTGCTCTAATGACAGTTGCTGTGACCCCATCAAAGTCAAAGATTTCTGTCCTGGAGGGGGCACTGTGTCTGGATGAGCATGCGCATGGCAAACCAGGAGAAGTCTTCGATGGCAAGTCTCTAAAACTACAGAGTATTTGATTTTAAAACTACAAGGAATTTCTGCAAATCAGTAACAACAAAAGATACATGAAACTAGAAAACAAAGAGCTGAGCAAAAGGCATCAACAGGCAATTCACTGAACAGAAAACCCGAATGACTAACAAGTATATGAGATACCAACCTCTCTAACAGTGAAACACAAATTAACAATGAGCTAACCTCTCTACCCAATTCCTTCGAAAGTCAGAGAGTCAGAATACTCAGCAATGGCAATGAGGTGGAAAACGAACCCGCACGCACGGCCAGCAAGAGTCGGAAGTGGCAGAGTCTGGCAGCACTTGGCGAGGCTGCACATCCACGCCCACACCCCAGCAAATCCACCCGCTACTGTGTATGCACAAGACTCCCGCACAGACTCACGGGGACACGCAGATGAGAATGAAGAAAAACATGTGATAGAATACTTGCACCAGCTAGAGTCAATAAACTAGACATACGTGCAGCACAATGGACAGCTCTTAAAAAAGTTTAATGTAAGTATGAATTTATGTTTATAACGCAGCGAGAACAACAGCATAATACTGTACATAAATTAAAAGCCTATATAGAGATTTTTTGAAAATATACATTTTATAAGGAAGTCCAAGCTATATCCCACACATTAGAACTGGTGTCTATAAAGGGGAGAGGAATGGAAATAGGAATCAGGTATGAAACAGAAAAAAACAGGTGAGTCCTTGGACTCACACCATGACAGCTGTGTGCCATGCCTGAGTCAAAACTGCACCTGAAGCCCTGGCCGGGGTGGGTCCATTGGTTGGAGCATCGTCCCATACACTGAGGTTGCAGGTTCGATTCCTTGTCAGGGCACACACTTAGGTTGTGGGTTCAATCCTCAGTGAGGGTGGGTATGGGAGGCAATCAATGTCTCTTTCCCTCTCTCTAGAATCAATTAAAATATCCTTAGGTGCATATTATTAAAAACTGCACTGAAAGCCTAAGAAAACAGGAAACAAAAACTATTTATATATTGAAGAGCTAAAAAGAGAGCAAAAAGTTAGCAGGATGGAAAGTTCTGAGTTCTGGCCAAGGAGGTGTAGGTAGAAACACTTCACTTCCTTGCACAACCAAAAGGAGCATAACAACCAATCTAAAATCAATAAACAACCGGAAGTGCCAGAAAATCAAACTGCGTGGAATTCTGACACACAAGGTATTAAAGAAACATTCCCTTGGCCAGTAGGAGGGCAGCAGGGGTGAAGATGGGCAGCTGAGCAGAGAGAACGCCTGGAAAGGCAGCGGACTGTGTGGGCGAGGCGGGGCTGGCTGAACAGGAAAATAAAGACCTAAAGCTAGCTGTAAACTACCGCAAGGGCTGCC
>PVKM010023651.1:0-21049 GCA_004027735.1 Carollia perspicillata | reverse complement strand
TGCAGAAATTTGGCAAGAAAATTAAAGAAACAGGGGTAGGTAGAAATCACCTCAAATCTGTTACAGAAAGGAACTTCTAAAGGACCTCACATTAGATTAGAAAGTCCTTTTGGCAAAAGCTACTATATTTTTATTACAACCCCAAACATCAAGAAAGTGGAAGACAAAGTTGAGGCCCAGGCAGCTCGACACAGAGAAAGGGCCCGAGTCTAACCATGTGCACGCCCCATAGGGACAGCTCTACCACTTCCTACCAGGTGGCCCTGGAAAAGCCCCTCCACCCATCTGTCCTTCAGTTTCTCCATCTCTAAAGCAGAACAAGTAGTACCAACTACACTGTGAATAAAACGTGCTCACTGAAAACCCAGAGGAGGCTCTGAAGACCAAGGATCCTTAAACTGATGACCATAGCTGTGAGCAACAGAAATCTGTAAGACAGGAAGAAACCACAGCACAGGCCACTGCCCCTGCCGCTGCGCAGGCACACAGGTAAAGCTCACAGGCACAAAGGCAGAACCCTACGCTACCAAACAGCCCACAGACCTCCGGTGAACTACACACACAGGGACTAGGTTCAAGATGACTGGCTTGGGGAAATCAGGGGTAGTCTGAATTAACCACCCAATGTTTTTTAAGGCTGATGATTTACAATCAGTAAATTAAATGGGTTCCCCACCCCCCATGAACATACATATGCTGGGAGATACATAGAAATGAACATGAATCCCAGCCACCTGCTCAGGTTGTCTGTCTTCTTTTCCAAATGGCTCAGAAACGTGTATGAAAAAAGTTCCCCCAAGGAACACTGCAGGGCACAAATAAAAATAAGACGAAAAATGAACTCTTCAGGTTACCTGCAGGGCTTCCACACATGTCTAACATGCCACTCGGCTCAGCACATTCCTCAGTGCCAAACTTTAGGACGTTTATATTAAAAACCAGTCCGTGCTCTGACTCCGGCCGAGTTGCATTTCCACACCAATGTATCCGTCCTGTGTCTAACCCGTCCCGCCAAGCTCCCCGCACCAACAGCTCCCCTGGCCACAGGACTGCACTCCGAGTTACTCCCATCGTCCCTCACGCCCACTGAGTGGACACTCCTCTTTCACAGGCAACAGAAAGCTCAGAGTAACGTTCACTGTTTGTTTGTCCCCACTATACTTTAGTTAATCAGTATTTATCCTTATTATGTGTATGGCATGTTCAAATTAAGCAAAATCACTCTGAAAATCTTGGTTAAAGCAGCTGAAATAGCACAAATAATCCTGCTTGTATAAAGTAAAGGATTGTCATAAACTGGTGTTATGAGTCATTAATTGTTCTGGCGTGGCCTTCTGTGGCTTGGGAAATTATGCCCTGACTACAGGGGTAGTCTCTGGGGAGTTGACTAGACTTCTGTAAAAAATTCTTGACCTCAGCTGACCAAGTTTTCATTTTCACCGTTTCTCCCCAAACCCCGCCCACGCCCAGTCCAAATCCTTTGGGAAGGGCAAGGGGTAGGAAAATATAAATTTAGTATAGAGTTTATTAATTTTTATTAGCTAAGCATTCTAACAACTTATTTTCAATTTCATCCTCATCAAGAAAGTTTTGTAATATTTTATATTGAACAAAAATTCCCAATTTAAATAAAATTTAAATTCTGTCCCTGTTCCTCAATTCTTCACAAAAATTCTACAAAGATAAAAAATGCCGTAACTTGACCCCAGACCTTTTCACAATGATATCTCATTTCTTGATCCTTTACTACTAACTACTGTTTTATAAAATCTGTTTAACAAGAGAGGCAGAAAACATTCCTATAAAATTATATACATTAATAATATCCTAATAGGAATATATCGAGCTGCCAATTTTGGACTTAGTAAACCCTACTTGAAATTCTAGTATCTTACCACTTCTTTGCCTTAAATGATATGAAAAACAACAATAAATAAAATACACAAATTTATATACCATCCTAAACCACTCGAGATGATGAAATGTCAAATTCACAAAGACAAACAACAGGAAGACCTAGAAAGGCTATCACCAGGAGGCAAAAATGAGAGGCAGGAGTCTATGAGGGCAAAAGTATTTGGGGAAGAAGGGGACTATGATTTTAAGATTAGGTTTATTAAGACTGTAAATATCACCTGACACATAGTTAAGGGACCCAAGAATATGGAGAGAGCCACAGGCTGGAAAAGAAGAAAATAAACAAAACAATACAGACCAAACGATACAGAGAGAGACATCGGATCGGAGCTCCTCCTAGGCATCCTGAGCTCTCTTGGCCAGGGCAGTGGAAGGGACCGGGCTGAGTGACTCTTCCGACATACACTTATCATGTGCCTTTAAGAACCAGGCACTGTACTTGGTATTGGAGAGACGCACTCCTTGTCTTCAAAAGCGTGGGCTCTTGAGGACACAGACGCCTAAACAACTGTAACTTCAGAGCCCACGTGCAATGGTGCTAGGAGAGCCCAGAGCAGAAAACAAACCCCAGCCGTCTCGGTGACATGAGAAGCACCCACAGTCCCCTAACTTCACAAGACGGGCGGGTACTCCTGGCACTTGTGTGGAGACGTGCACGGTGCCACGCAGCACAAGCAGTGCTGCAGCACTTGTCCAGTGAGCTGCTAAAGGCCTGGAGGAGATGGCACCGACGGCCTACCCGAACCATTAACTGTGCCACGCCGACAGCTATCTCCCCTCCACACACACAACCCCATTGTGTTTCCCAGTAACAACAGAAAAATAGAGCTCGCCTTGGGTGGAGATCAAATCTGAACTCAGAGTTCCTTCCTCATTTCCTTATTGGCAAAATATGCGTAAACAACCTCTTTAGAAAGTGGCTACCTGAGCCTGTCTCTGAGGTCCATCACGCAGCGTTCCCCAAAGGCGGCGGCATCTCCTTGGCACAAGAGAAGGGGGAACATTGCTAACCACAAAAACTTATATGCTAACTTCCTATATAGTAAAATAAATAATATCAACACAGACTTACAGAACTCTACCATTGGAAATAAGGCACTTGTTTTGTATCTGAAATACAAAAACCTCAGTGCTCAAGTTCCAAATCTAACATACAAGATCAACAAATTAAACACAGACTTCACAGATTTTTTTTCAGATACTCCATCATTTCATACTTTATACAATTATAAATAAGACAAGTAGGTAGAAGAATGAAGAATTTAACTCCAGAGTAGATGTAGAAAATGCAATACTCTGGATTACAAGTATAGGGATCATCTAAGACAAGTAAATACATCAACAATTGGATGTTTTTTGAGAGAGAGAGTAAGGTGGAGAGATAGAGAGAGAAGCATCGATGTGTGGCTCTACTCATTCATGTATCCACTCATTAACTTGTTATGTGCCCTGACCTGGGATCAAACCCACAACAGCACTGACCAACTGAGCTGCCCAGCCGGGTATAGATGTTCTTTTAGGAGGGAAGGAAGCCTGGGAGTCCGCAAGATCCTTTCCAAATCTTAAATTCTAAGTCTCTAAACTTAGATAATGATGAGGATTCAAGAATAGACTAAAGAGTACTTTCAAAGAATTAACCAAATAATTATTAAGGCAATTATTCCAGAAGTTATTCCAGTTATATTACCTTTTTATCCACTACCTTACAAGGGCCCTTCCGAATCTTAAAATAAGATCTTGTCACTTTAAAACACAGCTTTAAGTTCCTCACTTGAAACCTAAGATATATTTTATTAAAGATAATAATCTACAAATAAAACCCACATGGAGAACACATTTCTTTCATTGGCTGAGGTCCTGACCCTAAAAGTGGAGCCCAGATGAGTGCCCAGCACAAAGAAAGAGTGGAGTAAGGATTCTCTCAGGACCTCCCTTCCTCTCCTTGTCTCTCCCAGCTGGGGGGAGGGAGGGGCGGCAGGGAGGAAACACCTCTGCAATTCTAACAGAGATGGAAGGCGGGAGGGGGGGAGGAGACAGGAGGAGAGAAGATGGGGATATATGGGATGAACTAAAAAGGGTAAATATTTAAGTTGGCACTGTTTCACAAAAGCTGCTTCTTTTGTTATGATAGGGTAAGCAAACTAAGTATCTTTTTTATTTGTGTAATATCAGATTAAAAAAATGAAGAAGAAAATAAAATAAAATGGTTTTAAACTGAAATGACTTAGAACTGAAAGGAAAACCCCTTTTTTAGGGCTGTATTAACTAAGATTTCAGAACCTGTAGTTACCACAGAAAGAAAAAAGAACAGAAGGGATTGGTGATGTGGAAATAAAATGATGCATAATTGTAACTGCAAAGAGATCATTTTAATATTTTCACTACCTAAATTAATCACGGTTTTATGTGTTACAAAAACAAAATTTAGTGCAATTCAAAATATTTCAACTTTAGCCCTGGCTGGTGAGGCTCAGTGGATTGATCAGTGCCAGCCTACAAGCCAGGGGGTCACCGGTTCAATTCTCAGTCAGGGCACATGACTTGGGCTCCGGGCCAGGTCCCCACTTGGGGGTGCGCGAGAGGCAACTACACTTTGATGTTCTCTCTCCCTCCCTTCCCCTCTCTCTAAAAATAAATAAAATCTTTAAAAAATACTTCAAATTTAGCTTAAATTCAAAGCAGAATTTGAATTTCATAACCTGTTCTTTGCATCTGTAATAAGGTAAGATTTCATAATGTGAATTTTTATGTAATAAACTCTTTACTATATTGGAAAGTTAGTTACAGTATTTGGTGATTTACAGTCACATTTCCCCAAGAAAATGAATGGAACTGGCAGGAAACAGTCTAGACTGGCCAGCACTTTTTTACTTTATCTAGCTTCTATTTTTTTCTATTTCTCACCCTTCTCAGACATCTGTGATATGACATTGCTACATCTTACACAGTTATGCCTTTGTATACACTTGACATCTCCTTGAAATGTCCTTTCCCCTTTTGTCTTTCTGTTGAACTCCAATTCAGCCTTCAAGGCTCAGCTTGCCTTTACTTCCTGGAAGTCTTCCTGTACCCAAATAACTCATATACTGAATTTCCAAACTTTTCACTGTAGAATTAGTAGAACAGTAATCTTCTTGGGATAGGGTGACATTTTATAAGCTAATGTCCATGTCGCTCAGAGCTTCAGTTCTACTTCAGATTCTACCCCAGACTTGCTAGACTGTCCTTGATGAAATGGCTTGGATTTTTTAAATCTAAAGAATGGGTATGAAATGGGAAGTGAGGGTTTTCCCCAAAGGCGGATACTCTCAATACGCCCCAGCAGAACAGTATTGAGAGTAAAGCGTCTCTACTAGTATAATCCCAGTGTAAACAGCTACAGCACAATCCCTAAGAGACAGGAGACAAAACATGCTGACACAAGCAGCATACTCCCTAAACTGCACTTCAAATCAGGGGCAGAAGATGACTAATCTTAAAGGGTTCTTTGCAACTGCATCTAATGACACACATCTGCATGTTAAAGACCTCGATCCTATTATACTAGAAGGATGTGACTGAAGTGGTTAGTGAAGTATTATTTAAGTAATATCTGAATAAAATACTTTTTTAAGCACGCAAAACCAAAAGTTCAATTGTGACTCACCACATATCTTATTAAAAGGTCCTATTTACTCATCATTTCATGTGATCTTCAATTCAGCCTGAAATGTGGCCCTGAGACTTCCAGTCAAGATGGAGGTATAGGAGACAAGCTTTGCCTCCCCGTGCAACCATAGAAGGAATTATATCCAAATCTCAAAACTAATTAACACCCAGAACCATCATAAAATCGAGCTGTGTGGAAGTCCAACAACTAAGAATTTAAAGAAGCCACATTTATCCAGATGGGTAGGAGGGGCGGAGTCCAGGAGATGGGTTGAGAGGTAGTAAGGCGGTAGCAGAATGCATGTTCCCATAGTCACATATGGTGGGTAAAAATCGGGAGCCCCAGGCCAGACCACACAGCCCAGGGTTCCAGCACTGGGAAGAGAAATCCCCATTACCACTGGGGCAAAAAACAGTGGGGGTTGGGGCAGCAGAAGAAACTGCTGGATTTTCTCCACTTAAAGGGCGCACACTGACTTAGAACATATACAAACCCAGCCTGGGTTTCACCACCAGGGCAGCATTTGGAAGGGTGCCAGATGCATATAGGAAGTGGGTGCAGTGACTGGAAACAGGCTGAGTGCTGGGCAAATCTCCACAAGTCAGGCATAGGCACCGTCCCCTCCCCGACTCCCCCCCACCACACAAAGAGCCACAAAGTGGTGAAGTGGGTTTCCCCACTCTGGCAATTGCCTAAGGCTCCGCCCCACACAATTTACAGGTGCCTTTGCTGTTACATAGGCCACTCTATTAAGACAGGGAGTGAAAGCAGCTCCACCTAATACAGGAACAAACACAGGGAGGCTGCCAAATTGAGGAGACAAAGAAATATGGCCCAAATGAAGGAACAGAACAAAACCCTAGAAAAAGAACTAAATGAAACAAAAATAGTAAGCCTAACAGATGCAGAGTTCAAATCACTGGTGATCAGGAAGCTCAGAGAACTCACTGAGTACAGCAACAACATAAAGGAAGAAATGATGGTTACACTAAGTGCGATACAGAAAAATCCACAGGGAACTGACAGTGAAGAGAAGGAAGGAAGCTGGGATTCAAATCAATGATTTGGAACATAAGGAAGAAATCAACATTCAACCAGAACAGAAAGAAGAAACAGGAATTCAAAAAATGAGAAGAAGCTTAGAAACCTCTGGGACAACTCTAGATGTGCCAACCTCCGAATTATAGGGGTGCCAGAAAGAGAAGGGGAAGAACAATAAATTGAAAACTTATTTGAAAAAATAACGAAAAAAAACCTTCCCTAATTTGGTGAAGGAAATAGAGATACAAGTCCAGGAAGCAGAGAGAATCCCAAACAAGTTGGACCCAAAGAGGACCACACCAAGATACATCATAATTAAAATGCCAAAAGTTAAAGATAATGAGAGAATCTTAAAAGCAGCAACAGAAAAGCAGACAGTTACCTACAAAGGAGTTCCCATAAGAATGTCAGCTGATTTCTCAAAAGAAGCCTTACGGGCAAGAAGGGACTGGCAAGAACTAGTCAAAGTCATGAAAGGCAAGGACCTACAGCCTAGATTACTCTATCCAGCAAAGCTTTCGTGTAGAATGGAAGGGCAGATAAAGTGCTTCCCAGACAAGGTAAAGCTAAGGGAGTTCATCATCGCCAAGCCACTTTTACATGAAATGTTAAAGGGACTTATTTAAGAAACAGAAGACCAAAAACATGAACATTAAAAAGGCAACAAATTCACAACTATCAACAACTGAATTAAAAAAAAAAAAAACTAAACTAAACAAACAACCAGAACAGGAACAGAATCATGGGTATGGAGCTCATTTGTAGGGTTATCAGCTGGGAGCAGGAAGGGAGAGAATGGGGGAAATGGTATAGGAATTAAGAAGCATCACTGGTAGGGGGATGTTAAGAATAGCATAGGAAATGGAGAAGCCAAAGAACTTACACATGTGGCCCATGGACATGAACTAAGGAGGGGACAGCTGGAGGGAACAGGGGTACTGGCAAAGGAGGGCAAAGGGAAAAATACTGGGACAACTGCAATAGCATAATCAATAAAATATACTTAAAAAAGGGAAAAAATTAAAAAATGTTCACATAATTTTTTAAAATGTGACCCTGATTTGCCCACATTATGCATTTTAAGGGTGAACCCAATATATCATTTTAACCAAAAGTTCATTGCAGTGATGTATTTTCAAAAAAAAAAAACCAAAAAGATGGCCTAAATAACAGTGCGGTTATTGCTGGAGGGAGAGGGGTATAAGGACACTAAATGGTAATGGGAAAAAAATACAATGAAGGTTAAATAAAATGCTACAGTTAAAATGGAAAGAAAGACCTCAGGAGGGAGAGATAACCACTGTGATAACCACAGTCACAAGAACAGTCAGCATGTCAGCCATCCGCCCTCAAGGACAGATACGAGCTAAGTGGCCTTAGGAAGTGTCAGTTTATAACACTGGGCCATAAACATACATACAGCTGCCACCCTCAGCCTCATACATTAATGCCCCTCCAACCACCTTGAAAACATGCTGGATACTGGGATCTATGTAGAATCCTTTTTGACCTGCACACAATAGGGTGTTCACTGAATTTTTAAAGCATGGTGTGCATAAATATTTTAGGGATGACTTTAAAATAAATATGGTAATCCTCCCAAAGGAGCTATTTCCACATTATCTGCTAGTAACAGTCACCCAAAATAAAAACTCTAAAGGAACTGCCTTGGGTATATTTTTGGCAAGCAATACTAAGTCCTAAGATTACGTTTAAAAAATAATAAGTATATAAAAACCCATCTTGATAGAAAATATCTAATTAATAATCTTTTGTAAAACTTCCCAAAATCAAATGAAACAAATCAGAACGAAGATTAACATTTTCTTATAGCTAAGATCTAGAAGCATAAACTGAAAATAACTTTCCTTTAAATTAATTATCCAATTCATCTTAATTTTAAAAACATTGTAATTTGGTTCTTTTTGTCTTCCTACCCTGACTGCAATGGGGATGGTCATTAAAAACCAGAAACTCAGGTATTTCTTTCTAGTTTTGGTTTTTCCTCTAAGATCCTTATCAAAATGAATGAATCCTCATTTAAATGTCAGGATGTGAAGACAATCCATTCTGTGAATGTTCTGTTTCTCAGTAAAAAGAAAAAAAGAAACTATTTCCATAGGAACCCCGAGTGTGACTGAAATGGGTAGCTCCCTACCCTATACATGAGGAAGAACAGAGGACAATGGAAAGGGGAAGCTGGAAGCAGAAGTGGCTTAGAACAGTAAGGCTTCGCCGCCCCAAATTTCCCATAAGCACACATTCCCACACGGAGTGAGGTTCTCATCCTCTTTCCAACAGCCGCACCCCACTCTCCCAGGATGCTGGATTAAAGAGAAAGATACTCTTATAGGATTATCCACAATACACGAAATTTAAAGAAGGGTATAGCCATATTTTATGCAGGATTGTAAATCCAAGTAGGGCATTCTCTCACACATTTCTTTTATAACATCTAACCTCTTTAATCAACCCCTTACAACACATTTGCCCTTTAATTCACTAACCCTAAGAACTAAAATTTTTGTGTATCTGGTTTTTCAGACTGCAGGGAGGGAAGGCACTGTATCTAGAACCTGCTTTTACTGGAGCATTTAGCCCTTAGTCCCCCATTCCTGACTTTTCAGGATGAAATCTTTCTTCCCAATGTCTGCCATCCTTAATGACTTTGCCCCAAAGGGCTGTTGTGGTTGTTAAGAGCAGAAGCAGATCTCTTGTTCAGATAATCCAAGCATGTTTGTGTCTTTATCTGCTTAAAATAAACATAAAAACGCAATACTTAAAAAAAAAAAGATTGTCTGGCCAATCAGTAGTGATGGCGGTAATGATGGTCGTGAGGTTATTTATTTATGTATGTATTGGTTTAGGCAGTCACACTCGAGTACACACTCAACTTACACACACAATGATCATTATATGCATATTTCATACAAGCCCTGTTATTATTATCTTTATTAAATGAAAAAGCTCAACACTGAGAAATTTGGATACTGTCACAGGACCTGTGAATGGCAGAACCCATGTCTGCCTTACTCGGAAACTCAAACGCTTTACCCCCACACCATTCTGATTCCCAAATATTCAGAACGTTTCTGAAGGGAAAGGAGGTTAAGGTTCTAATTCAAATTCATTCTAGTTAACACCTGTTAACTACTAGTTAACTATTATTATCACTAGTAATCTAAGGCCATTAACACAAACTCACTCCACCGACCTGGAAGCCCTCACCCACACTTGCGAGGGCGAAGTGTAAACTGCAATCTCGAGTGTGTCTGTGTGTGAATTATCTTCGGCATATGGCTATTATGCATTTCAGCCCATACATATCCAGTGCTTTCTACTGCAACACAATAATCAGTGAAATGGGAAACCCACACCAACATTCCTGTCCCCCATCCTGCCACCATGGCGTTCTCCTGCCCCACGATTCTCCCCCATCCTCCACCTTCCTACGGAGAGGTCTGCACAGTCAGAGTGAGAGCTTCGCTGTAGGTGCACTATCCTATTAGACCAAGGAGGTGGCATACTGGCCAACCAGCAAAAACAGGGTATTAACCCAGCTAACCTATGACACTGACAGTCACCAGCAACAAGTTGGAAATCAGTATTTTATGCACCCTAGTTAAGACATATTTCATATTCTACCTCTTACGCTTCATCCATCTCTCTGCTGTCTTTCCAGAAAGAACTGTATTTTGCCCTAGTTTTGAAGGTGCAAATACAAACAGTCTAATTATGCTACGATTTCTGACTGTGGCTACACGTTACCCAGTTTAAGACCTACCAAAAGAGGGGACTGGACTTGCTCTTTGCTGTGTCCCAGTGCCTAATAAACACTTCCTGGCTTCTGAACAGTGACTCGTCCTTTGTGTGAACGTTTAATATACAACACTACTAAACTCAGTACCTATTAACCTTTTTGTTTTTACTGTTCAAATCAAAACAGTCCATCGTTGGTAAGCCCCATAATGTACACATACTTTTGTTTATATACTTATCTGTATTTGTTTAAGAATTTATGCCTCTGATTTGTTCCAAAAAGAATGTAAAGCAGCTGACTATTACACTGCATTTAGTCTAAAAGATCAAAACATTTCTCTACAGGACATGCTAAGAAATACGGGATCAGCACTCCCCCCAAAACTGTCAAGGTCATGAAAACGCAAAGACCGAAAAACTGTCACAGAGCAGGGGAGACGAAGACAGACGTACCGTATTGCCTCTGATATCACATTAGTGCTACATGCAAATCTGAAGGCCTACAAGGTTGGCAGAATCTTTTAAGTCCTATCCTAAACTCTGGCCACGGCGTCTTCTCTAAACAGGGCAGAAACTACAGTGCCTAAGGGCATCACACCATCAGAGGACACAATCTTCACCTGAAAATTCAGATGCAACCAGTATTCCAAAAAGACTCACTACACATTATCCTCTAATCTTCTGTTAACTGTTGTACAAAGGTACTCCCTATTCGAATGACAAATAATTACATCATACTGCAGTCTGAATCATACTGGGCTTGGGTAAGAAATTGGATTATAAATTCAAAAATACGAGAACAAATTCCACGGTAACGCTTTTGTACCCTAGAGAGGTTTCATCATTTCACAAGCACACCCAAAACCAAGGCACAAAGCACTGTAACCCATCCATTTCACACATGATTCTATAAATGTCATATAGAAACATTCTCACACACAGTACCTATAACTCCACCATTTATTTATCTTATTAATCATGCTATTCCGGTTTCCATCACACATATACACAGAAGTACATTGTTTCATGGGTCATGGTGATCTTGTTTTTTTAAGGGATTATATAAAATGGTAAAAATAATTAAGATGAAAAAAGAAACCATTCAAAAGGCAGAAGTTGAAGATGGCATAAGATTAGACTCTTGCAAGAAAAAACAGCAGATGAGGGGAAATTTGTGACCATTCTCTGGGTGCTCTGTGGTTTTGCAGTTGTCCTCCCTGGACCAGACTCACGGTCTCGGTCTTAATGTTCCTCATCTGCAGCATCGCTACAGTAATGCCAGTCTGCCCCCAAATGTTTTAAGTTTACACAAAACCTGGCAAACGAAACACAAACTTTTAAAAGCTACTTTTCAGCCAAAATGAGCTGTTAAAAACCCTAAAAATTGCTAACTACTGGCAGTATCTGGAAAAAAAAAAGCTGTATAACTGTATTTGGAAACTGGGCAAAGCAGAAGGAAAGCGACTCTTTAGCCAACGAGAAGCCAAACAGAGGACTTCTTGGGTAAGTGCTTCTTACCTTTGACACTTGTCGAAGCCACCTTAAATATTCCGTGAATGTGTCGAAACAAATGTAGTAAGTCTGGCTCTGGGGTCCAGAGGAGCTAAATGCTAAACAGTGCTGGTGCCTTTTCACTTCTTCTACCTATAAACACAAACAGAGACAGACAAAACCAAGTCAGAAAGCAGAATCATCTACCTGTTTCATGAACCATACCTTAGATCACAGAGCATGCACAGATTTGCATCTCTCCCTCTACATATATGTTTCTATCACTTTAACACATGTAAGATCCTGAGTCTGACCAACCAATCTGAGTTACAAGAAAACCAAAAAAGGGGAGTGTTATCTCCATTAGATCTCCCAACAGTGAGATTCTTCTTCCTGTTTAAAATTGAGACAGACTCCCTTTCTTATCTTTCTGAATCCTCACGACAGGATGCCGGGGTTCTTACTTCCTCTTGGGAAGGTTTTTACTTAAGAATTTTACATCAGGTGGATTTTTACTTTTGGAACTTTTGTATAACTCTGAATTACAATCTTCTTTCTAAAGAGCCCTTAAGCATGTCAAATCAGTTTTTTAAAATTTAAAGTGAAATTAAGATTAACCTAAAATAAAACCCTACTGTGAGAACTTGCAAGTCCTAATAATGCAGTAACGTGGTCAAACGAAATTTCCAAGCAAACTTATCAGCAAGTTTCTGGCAAATTTTTAGAAAAATGTTTTACCACCACTAAATCAAGAATTAAAAAAAACAAGAGGCCTACATAGTCCTATAACTATTTAAGAAATTGAATGAATATTTTTAAAAATATTTTATTTATTTTTAGAGAGAGGGGAAGGGAAGGATAAAGAGTGGGAAAGAAACATCAGTGTCTGGTTGCCTCTCATATGGCCCCCACTGGGGACCTAGCCCACAACCCAGGCATGCACCCTGACTGGGAATCAAACCAGTGACCCTTTGGCTTGCAGCCCACACTCAAACCATTGAGCTATACCAGCCAGGGCTGCATATTTTTTAAATTAAATTTATTTTTTAATTTAAGTATAGTTGGTATACGATCTTATATTGGTTACTTTAGTTTCAGGTGTACAATATAGTGATTTGACACTTTTATAAACATTAGAACAAATTAAGAAAATTGAGCAGGGTGGCTGGATAAAAGTTCAATACTCAAAAATAAATTGTATTTCTATACACTACAGAGGAAATGTCATTTAAACCCATCTGTATTGACAGAAATCAGGCTCGTGGTTTCTTGGGGAAGAAGTGAGAGGAAAAGGGTGGGAGGCAAGGGTGCAGAGGAGCACAAGAGAACTTTTGAGGGTGATACCTTCCCTATCTTTTTTTTTAATTCTCATTTGAGCAAGAGGGGAAGAGAGAGAGAAACATCAATGTGAGAAAGAAACACCAATTGGCCATCTCCTGCATGCACCCCAATGGGGGACCAAGTCCACAAGTTGGGCATGTGCCCTGACTGGGAATTGAACCAGCGATCTTTTGGTTATGGGACAACATTCCAACCCACTGAACCCTGCTGGCCAGGGCCAATCCCTATCTTGATTACGGTGATGGTTTAATGGTTGTATATAACCATCAAATTGCAATCTTGGAACCCTAAAGGTAGAAAATGTTATCAAAGTACAGTTTATTGTATGTCAATTACACCTCAATAAACTCTGGTGAAGATGTACACTTGTACACCGATGTGAGTGTGAAATGGTATAATAACCATAGAAAACAATCTGAAATCACTTTGTAAAAGTGAATGTGCATCTGCCCTACAGCCCGGTTAACTGCATTTCTACCTAGGTGTCCAAGAGCAGTATTTCTCGAGGAGGCCACCACAGGAATTTTGGATTGAACAGATTTACACTGTGAAGGACTGTCTAATACTTTGCCTGACGTTTTACTCCCTGAGCCCCTGCTCTGTAAGTGCCAACGGTGTCTCCTTGGGGCAAAAGTATTGGTATCAACTATACACTCATGTACTTCTCCATTTCCCAGTTCCCCTGCGATGAAGGTGGAGTGGTGTGACTAGCTCTGGCAGATGAGCCATGGGCAGGAAGAGCACGTGTCCCTTCTGCAGCCAAATATACATGAGTTGATTAATGACCCTCCACTTACCTCTTCCCCTGCCTCGGCCACTGAGGAAGGCCGCACATTCCCAATGTTGTAATTGTAAGAGAGCAGAGCCTCTGTCAGGCTAGGTCCCTGTGCAGTTACGTGACAAAAGAAATCACCAATCCACAATGGACATGTCGTGTGACGGAGAAATAACTATTAGGACGAGTCACTGAGACGTGGCGGGGTTGTTACTACAGCATAATTGAGCTTACATCAGCGGAGAGCACGCTGACTGCTCAATCGTCTGATAAAACACACGCACATAACACCAAATGTCCCCTCTGGGCACCGCGATCTAGTTGAGAACTACTGCTCTAGGAAAGCTATTTGCATACTAGGAGGCAAATCAACATAAGACTATTGCAGCAGCATTATTCATAATAATGAAAAACTAGAAGCAACCCAAATGTCCATCAACAGGAAAATCACTGAATAAATTATGGGAATTGACAACATTTACAGAGTGGAACATTATACAGAAATAAAATCCACATTTAGCAAGCTACACAGACTCTCATTATAAAACATGGTATTGAGTGAAACAATTCACTCACAGAAGACCACACAAAGTATGATGCCATTTTTATTCAGATCAGAAACAGCAGGACATGTTCACATGATAAAACTCATTTAAGAAGACGATGGGCCATATTCCAGGACAGCGGACACTGGCTGGGGGAGGCAATGGACAGACGTAAAGAGAGCACAGGCAACACTGGTGCCGCCCCTGCTGTTTTTCCTGACTGTGCAGCAGGCTAACAGTTATTCAATTCGTCAGGCATTATTACTTAGCAAAGAGTAAATGAAATAGTAATTAAATAAGGTACCTAAAAATCTATTTAAGTTCCAAAGAGCAAATTAAATATAATAATTGTACCATGAATAAAAACTTCTCTCTGACACAAATACTTTTTAACAATTAAATGTTAAGAGAGCTTTACTTAACTTCGTATTTGGAATTCCACAGCTGAAACTGTAAACAAATGCCCACGCTCAAGTGGTGGGCCAGATCTGATTATCACAGCAAGTATGTCTAGGTTATGACGAATTTATCTAACACCTCATTACGAGCTCTTCTTTATACAAATTTTAAAAATTACATTAAAAATCTCTTCCATTTACTCTAGGTTTTCCCTTTAAGAATACAATGGAATGAGAAAAGGAACAGGCAAACATTAATGAAAACTCAGATTGTAAAGAGTGAATTATTTTTCCTAACTTGGTCAACTGGTTTTTAAAAGACTTAATTTTTCAACACACTCAATTATTTTTAAAGACATAATGCAAAACAGGTTTTACAAGGTTTGTCTGTGAGAAAAGAAAGCTATTAACTTTCCATTCACTCCGTGGTGCAAGAACATCCAATAACAGGCCTGGGAACCAGGACAAGTCTCTGGCTCTGCAGGAAAACGTTCATTACAACTGGATCTTCTGACCTTATCTGAGCATTTCACTGCTTTCCAGTCTCCGCTTCTCTGAACGTAAACATCTTTACGACCACCTGCTTCACATGTCGTCAGAGCTTTCACCCTTCAAAAACTGCTACCTCCCTCACCAGAAATTTCCAGCCCCCCTGCCAAAATGCAGCACTCCTTCCACTCCTCTTCCACACGACTGTTTTGTGCCTCTCTTAGAGTAGATACTGTTATGCCCACCCTTCATTCTGGAGAGTAAATTACAAGCTATTCAAAGGCAGGAACGGTGACTTACCTGTCTTGGTATTTCTGGGACGCCAAACAAAGTGGCTTCCCCACAGAGGATATTTAATAAAAAGTTACATTAAATTTGCCTATGCAAATCCTTAACATAATAGAGAGAAGAAAAAGACTGCTCACTTAACAGGGCATCAAACATTAAATACGCATTTTTAATGATGAGCGATGGGAGTAATGTCATTGAGTAAATTTTCAGTAATCCATCCTGAGGACAAAATCTTCGGTAACGAAATATCACTAGTTCTTCAATGTTCAGACAAAGGTGAAGCAGCAGTGGTTTCACACGGGATGACTGAAATACATCTAAACGTACCTTGCAGCCTCGCCAAAATGTATTTTTAAAAATGATCAAGTATTATTAGTCTTCTTAGTACTAGAATGTACAAGAGCTGAGGGGGATAAAAACTGACATGGGCTATTTCCTGATAAGGACAAACTAGTTTAAAATTATGAATGAAGAATGAACTTGCTATATGGCAGGGAACAACATACCATTTCTTACTGCCCACATCCGGTCTTACCTGCTTAATTCCTAATCCCTGGAACAAGCACATCAAATTTTACCAACCCCTAAAAAGTTCATTTTAACAAAAGATTGTTTCTTATTTTTCCTCTCCTTATATTCTCCATATTTTGCCTTCTTTCCCATGCTCATTTGGCGGGGGAGGGGGGGATGATTAAAAAAAATATTTCTTTAATATGCCCCCAATTTCCAAAAACCCATTTCTCCATCCACATTTACCATTCCATTTACTAAGAGATCATCATATCACTTAAAAATCAGTAAACACATGGAACTATAGTAATGACACCCCTACCAATATTTGGAATTTATAAATAGATCTGGCAAAAAGATTTTCTTAAGCAATCTATTTCTTTTTATTTTACAAATGATAGGAATAAAATAGTTAACATGCCCGAAGAAAAGCAGCCGGTAAATGTCAGAAATATCTATCAACTGTAGCACAGGTTTTCTCCAAAATGAGTAACATTTCAGGTTCAAAAATTATGCTTAGTTGTAGTGATAAACTAACAATGCTATCCCCACCAGTCCCTAAATACAAATACAGAGTTATGGCAAAATGAGGTCAAAGATTCAAGCTAGAGAGTCAAACCTTCAATAAGCACCCTTGCTTGGTATGACCGTCAAGTCAGGGACATACACTACAAAACACATGCTCAAGATACCAAAAGGTGTCTCCTCATAAGTACTGACATCATCTCCAGCCCAGACCATGCCACTGAAATTCCAGGTGCTCTATTTCCGGTCCTGTAGCTGAGACGCATTACCACTGACGCGAGGACCACCACGGCCTCGCATGGGCCAACGGGCATTGTTATCATCTGCCGCCCCACCAACCAACAACGTCCACTGGTGGAATCAACAGGAACTGAAAAGGACCTTCAGACGAGCCAAAAACCACCCACCCATTATTACAGAAGTGGCTCGAAGTAAGCCCCTTAGTGACACTGGCAGACCTGTTCGTACCTTGTTTGTTATAAACTTACTTTTCCACCAATTAGGGGCAGAACATGCATCTTTCCGGTCAAGCTGTCTTTCACAGATGACACTATCAGGCAGGTCCCACACAGAATGACTTGGCGTCTGGTCCATCGGTTCACCGGCAACTGCATTTTGCCTTTACGGACATTATACATTCCTGAGAGCTGAATCCGTTCAGAGCTACCAGTGCTGTGAGGTTTTCCTGAAACAAATGCAAGCAACCGTTTTAGTCTGAAAGAAATAAGCCTTTTTCTACTCATCAGCATGCCAGACAAATTACTTGGACAACAGAGAGTAATTAGAGAAAAACAATCTAATTTGTAATTGAGAGAATCTGAAACATGAAATAATGCAATTATGGTTAGAACTACCACATCTCCACATGTGCATTTTAATATTAGGTGAAGAAGAGCTTTTTCCTTAAAAACCTGGGAAAGACTATTTTTAACTCCTCTGTTGTAATCCAGGTTTTACTTTCTTCTATATCCTTCCCAATTTAATTTTACCTTTAAAAAAGAGGTAACTACAGATTTTTATGAATGGCTAGAGTTAAAATATTACAGACTGAGACAGAAAATAACATTCAGGATCTAGCATTTACTGAAACTGATCAGTGTGAACGTAATTAACCACTGATGTTCTTCCTTCTACAGACATTCAATGCATGCAGGGTGTGGCAAAAGCACTTTACCGTTGTGAGTACACGAAACACTGAGTTTATTCTTATACTTTTATTATTTATTATTGTATCATTTTCCATCTGAACAACTATTTTTGCCTCACCCTGCATTTACTACTAAGGAGAGAGTTAAAATGAATGACTTCTCTGACAAGAAAATACGGCTCCACAACCACAAACTATGGTGTGCTGCGGTGCTTGTGATGCACAGCAGGAACAGAGACAGAGAGGGGTCCCCTGAGACTCAGGCAAACGGAGAGCTGAGAAAGACCTGAAGAGTCTGCATTTCCCAGCTGAAAATGAGTTTGGCAGAATGACATCAGACAAAGCCTCCCAACTGAATAGAACTGTGATTACCATGTGACGAAATTATGTCAACATGGAGAAAAATACTTCCCAGTTCTGGACAATGAATACACACCATCAAAGAGTCCTGAAGCTCATGCTCAGAAATAAGTGAGGGATGCGTGTCTGCAAATAGGAGCCACGCCAGAAATGTTATATTTATGTGGAGGTTTGCCTAGTTGCCAAGGGCCAGCAAAAGAAACAGATTCAAAAGAAATCATATTCCTGTGAATATTAAGGTTAACATAAATACCAGGCATTTGGGGTAAATGTCTAACAGCCACTGGAGAAAGAAACAGGAAGAGCAGCAGCACCAAAAATAGATCTCAAGAAGATCCAGAGAGTGAACCCTCCCATCACGTACCTCTGGGCAGAAATGTTAACAAGTAACAAAACCAGCAGGTTCGGATTTAGCTTCTTCTTTCTCCCTGTACATCAGAAATTCTTATATAATGAGTACTGCACACTACATACTTCTGCTGGGGCTGGGTCAGAATGAAGCGTGACTGAGCCACCTCCTTGAACCTGGCACCCAGCAACAACTGACCGCACAGCTAGCACTCCAGTGGGCCTGAGGGCGCCACAAAACGCTAATGCTCCCTTCCACAAAGCAGCGGGAAGCCCAGGGGACTTCAAAATAAATGCGACTCGCCCAAGGCAGCCAGTGAAGGCCCAGTCCACAGTCACTGACTTGTCCCATTTACACCCAGAGAGGAAGCTGCCCAGGCTCCCAGTCCAAGAACTCCTTTCTGCACAGCAGAGGCTTTTCCTGCAGGGACAAAGAGGGAGAGAAGAGACTCCGAGGAAAAATGGAAGTAACAGCAAGACCAAAAACAATGGACAATGGGCACTCAGATTGCCAAAATCCAATTTCCGTGGCTAACGTTCTATAACAAGGGATCTGATCGAAATACGGACACACGCACACACACTTAACATACAGACTAATGTGTGCAAAAAAAAAAAAAAGAAAAGAGGCATTTTATTCAGCTACATCAGAGAGCAGCTTCAGGGATACTTGTTTGTTGAACTGTCATATTTATCAACTTGTCACATTGTAAGTAATCAGAGACTGAAGCAAAAGACAACAGAGGTACATAAGGAATAGTCCTTCAATTCTGCAGCTCCACAAAAATCCTAGAGAGAGCCCAAGAACAAATCCCCAGATGGAGTGGGCTAAGGTTGGAAGGGATGTAGAAAAGTAGAGAGACACCGGCTGAGGCAGGCTCTTCATGCCACAGTTAGAAAAACTCCCAAGAGGCCTGAATAGTCCTGGAGACTAATGGTAAGATCAGCCTGTCCTTGGAAAGCCCTAACCATCCCAGCCTGAATCAAATAAATCACTCTTGTTTTGTTCTAACTGAATTTCAACATCCTTGCTGTCGGCCGCCTCCCTGGGCATTCCAAATCAGACACACCCGCGGCGCTCTGAGGCTCGGTGTGTACCAGCTGGGATCTGGGGAACACGGAGGTGAATGAGCAATGCACACCTGGGCAATCACCCAGGTGCACCCTCCTGTGTGGCAGACTTCCTTATTCTGTGACATGAGAAGTTATTTGAGCTCTCCCTGCCAATTCTCAAACTTCTCAACTCAGAGGAATTCCAATTGTCCTCCACTCTAATAAATATTGACAACACCAAAGTGACCACAGCCTGCCACTGTCAAAGTCAAAGTCGGTTCAGTTGCTGTAACTTTCACTTTTGAAATGTTATTCTAATTCCCTACAGGCTTGAGGCATTTCTTACGTGATCCGGGAGAAAAGAGAGACAACAAAAGCAAATATTTCAAACTTGAGATAGAGAGCAGACCACAACAGAAGGAGATTTAAAACATACACTTTTCTTTCCTACTCATTTGGCATGTGGTAATTTGATAAGGTCGAACATACATACACCCATAAAACCACTGCTGGAAAATGAGCTCGCTGAGCATTGTAACAGTTTCCTTGTGCCCGTGTGACTGCTCCCTCCACCCCAGCTGGGGCTTCCCACGCTCCGGCAACTGCTGATCTGCTTTTTGCCACTTTTTGTCAACATTGCTCAGTGTGCTAGGAGTCCCTTCTTTTTCATTGCTGAGCAGTATTCCACTGTATGAATATGCCCGTTTAACTGTCCAGCTGTGCGGGTGGATGTTTAGATTGTTTCCTTTTTATTTTTTTGTCCATTTCGGTCCAGAACATTGGGGTACGAGTCCTTACATGAATATACACTTCTATTTCTCTTGAGCCAACATGCAGAATGGGAAAAGCAGGGTTGTACCATTTTACATCCCCATCACCAGGTCAGGAGAGTCCCAGCTGTTCCCAGTCCCTGTCTGCACTTCCGGCTGTTCCAGAACACACCTGGTGGGATCTCACTGCAGATTTAACCTGCCTTTCCCTAATGACTGAAATGCTTTGTCCACTGATCATAGATGGATGGGTCAGTTTTGTGATTATTTCTGTTCCACTCACCTATTTGTCTATCTTCAACTAGTATCACACTATCTTAATTACTGAATCTTTATATTCAGTCAGGGTAATGTTGGCCTCATAGACTGAGTTAAAATATTCTTTCCTCTTTACTTTTCTGAAAGAGTTTGGATAAAATTGGTATTATTTCTTTCCTAAACATTTGCTAGAATACATCAGCAAAGCCATTTGGACCTGGAGTCTTCTTATTTCCTGGGTTTGTACATGTGTGTATTAGAGAGGGAGGAGGAGAGAGGTTTTAAACTATAATTCTAATTTCCTTACTATAGTTAGGGCTATTCCATTACCTATTTCTTCTTGAGTAAGCTTTGGTAGTTTAACTTGCAAGAAGCATGTCTA
>PVKM010023650.1:0-13506 GCA_004027735.1 Carollia perspicillata | reverse complement strand
AGGAAAAGAGAGAAACAGAGGAACACAGGTACAAAAATGGCAATGAATAAGTACCTATGAATAACAATCTTAAACGTAAGTGGATTAAATGCTCCAATCAACAGATATAAAAAAGGTGAATGGATAAGCAAGCATGACCCACACATATGCTGCCTACAAGAGACCCACCTCAGAACAAAAGACCTACACAGACTGAAAGTCAAGGTCTGGAAACAAATTTTCCAAGCAAATGGACAGGAAAAAAAAAGCCGGGGTAGCAATACTCATATCAGACAAAATAGACTTCAAAAAAAGAGCTATAAAGAGAGACCCAGAAGGTCACTTCATAATACTCAAGGGAAGACTCCACCAAGAAGACATAAACATTGTAAATATATATGCACCCAACATAGGAGCACCCAAATACATAAAGAAATTCTTAGAAGACTTCAAGAAAGAAATTGATAGCAACACAATTATAGTAGGGGATTTTAACATCCCACTGTCATAAATGGACAGATCTTCCACACAAAATATCAACAAAGATATTGTGGTATTGAACAATGCCCTAGATGAAATGGACTTAACTGGTATATATAGAGCCCTTCATCCAAAAGAAGCTAAATATACATTCTTTTCAAATGCACATGGAACATTTTCAAAGATAGACCACATGATAGGACACAATACAAGCCTCAACAAATTCAAGAAAACTGAAATTATACCAAGCATTTTCTCTGACCACAAGGGACTGAAACTAGAAACCAACCCTAAGGGAAAAAAACCCAAAACACTCAAAATCATGGAGATTGAATAGCATGCTATTAAACAATGAATGGGTCAAGAATGAAATCAAGGAAGAAATCAAAAAGTTTCTGGAAACAAATGAAAATGAACTTATGATAACCCAAAACTTATGGGACACAGCAAAGGCAGTCCTGAGAGGGAAGTTCATAGCAATACAGGCCTACCTAAAAAAGATAGAAACATTTCAAACAAACAACCTAACACTACGCCTACAAGAACTCGAGGAACAACAACAAAGACAGCCCAGTGCAAGTAGAAGGAAGGAAATAACCAAGATCAGAGCAGAATTAAATGACATAGAGAATAAAAGCACAATTCTAAGGATCAATGAGTCCAGGAGCTGGTTTTTTGAAAAGATAAACAAAATCGACAAGCCTTTAAGCAGGCTCATCAAGAAAAAAAGAGAGAGAACCCAAATAAACACAATCAGAAATGAAAGAGGAGAGATTACAACTGACACCATGGAAATACAAAGGATTGTAAGAAATTACTATGAGGAGCTGTATGCCAAGAAATTTGAAAACCTAGGTGAAATGGACAAATTTCTAGAAAATATAATCTTCCAAAACTAAACGAAGAAGCAGCAGAAAGCCTGAACAGACCAATAACCGCAGATGAAATTGAAGCAGTGATCAAAAAACTCCCGACACACAAGAGCCCTGGACCAGATGGGTTCACAGGAGAATTCTACAGAGCATTTAAGCAAGAACTAACCCCTATCCTTCAAAGACTATTCCAAAAAATCCAAAGTGATGGAAGACTCCCAAACTCCTTCTATGAAGCCAGCACCATCCTAATCCCAAAACCAGATAAAGACACAACAAAGAAAGAAAACTTCAGGACAATATTGCTGATGAACATAGACACTAAAATCCTCAACAAAATATTGGAAAAACGCATCCAACAATATATTAAAAAGATCATACACCAATCCAGTGGGATTCATCCCAGGGATGCAAGGATGGTTCAATATTCACAAAACAGTAAATGTAATACATCACATAACCAAAAGCAAAGACAAAAGTCAAAGCCATGGATGCAGGAAAAGCATCTGATAAGGTACAGCACCCATTTATAATAAAAACACTCAGCACAGTGGGAATAGAGGGACCATTTCTCAACATAATAAAGGCCATATATGAGAGACCTACAGCCAACATCATACTCAATGTGCAAGAACTAAAATCTTTTCCACTAAGATCAGGAACAAGACAAGGTTGTCCACTTTCACCACTTCTATTCAATATAGTTTTGGAATTTTTAGCCACAGAGATCAGACAAGGAAAAGAAATAAAAGGCATCCAAATCAGAAAAGAGGAAACAAAACTGTCATTGTTTGCAGATGACACGATAGTGTACATAGAAAAACCTACACGCTTCACCCAAAAACTGCTCGACCTAATAAATGGATATGACAAAGCAGTGGGATACAAAGTCAATATCCAGAAATCAAAGGCATTTTTGTATACCAACAATTAAGCAACAGAAGTAGAAATCAAGAAAAAAAACCCATTCAATATAGGCAAAAAACAAACAAACAAACAAACAAACAAACAAACAAAACCCACCTAGGAATAAAAAAAAAATAACCAAGGAGGTAAAAGACGTGTATGCAGAAAACTACACAACACTGAAAAAAGAAATCAAGGACGACACAAACAAATGGAAACACATACTGTGTTCATGGATCGGAAGAATTAACATCATCAAAATGTCCATAGTACCCAAAGCAATTTACAGATTCAATGCAATACCTATTAAAGTACCAATGGCATATTTCATAGACATACAATAAACACTTCAAAATTTATGTGCAACCATAAACGACCCCGAATAGCTGCTGCAATTTTGAGAAAGAAGAGCAAAGTAGGAGGGATCACAATACCTGATACCAAACTGTATTACAAGGCCACTGTAATCAAAACATCTAGGAACTGGCATAAAAACAGGCACATGGACCAGAGGAACAGAACAGAGAGCCCAGAAATAAGCCCAAGTCACTACAGTCAGTTAATATTCATTGATTATTAACAAAGGGAGCAGCAACAGAAAATGGAGTAAAAATAATGACTTCAACAAATGGTGTTGGGAGAACTGGATGGCTACGTGCAAAAAAATGAAACTCAATCAGCAACTTACACCATTCACAAAAATGAACTCAAGGTGGATAAGAGATTTAACTATAAGTCATGACACCATTCAAGTCCTAGAGGAGAACACAGGCAGGAAAATCTCAGATATTTCACACAGCAACATTTTTACTGACATGTCCCCCAGAGCAAGGGACATAAAGGAAGGAATAAACAAATGGGATCTCATCAAAATGAAAAGCTTCTGCACAGCTAAAGAAAACAGTATTAAAATAAAAAGAGAACCAACTATATGGGGAAACATATTTGCCAAAGATACCTCAGATAAGGGTTTAATCTCCAAAATTCACAAAGAATTTACACAACTCCACGCTAAGAAGACAAGCAACCCAATTAAAAAGTGGGCAAAGGACTTGAACAGACACTTCTCCAAGGAGAACATTACAGAGCATCCAGAGACACATGAAAAGATGCTCAATATCGCTAGCTATCAGAGAGATGCAAATTAAAACCACAATGAGATACCACTTCACACTGGTCAGAATGGCCATCATAAACAAAGCAACAAACAACAAGTGTTGTAAAGGTTGTGGAGAACAGGGGACCCTAGTTCACTGTTGGGATTGCAGACTGGTACAACCACTATGGAAAACAGTATGGAATTTTCTCAGAAAACTAAAAATGGATCTGCCTTTTGACCCAGCAATTCCAGTGCTAGGATTATATCCTAAGAACCCTGAACCACCAATCCAGAAGAACCTATGCACCCCAATGTTCATAGCGGTGCAATTTTTAATGGCCAAGTGCTTGAAGTAGCTGAAGTGCCCATCAGTACATGAGTGGATGAAAAAGCTATGGTACATTTACACAATGGAATTCTATGAGGCAGAAATAAAGAAAGAGCTCCTACCCTATGCAACAGCATGGATGGACCTGGACAGCATTATGCTGAGTGAAATAAGCCAGGTGGTGAAAGACAAATACCATACGATCTCACCTTTAACAGGAACCTAAACAACAAAACAGACAAGCAAGCAAAACATAACTAAAGACACTGAAATAGAGAATAGGTTGACAGTAACCGGAGGGGAGAGGGGAGGGAATTTTAGGGGAAAAGGGAAGGGATTAACAGGAACAAGTATAAAGGACACATGGACATAAATTAAGGGGGGTGGAAATGGGAGGGAGGTGGGGAGCACTGGGGGTGGTGGATTGGGATGGGAATAAAAGACAGAAAACTGTACTTGAACAATAATTAAAATAAATTAAAAAACAACAACAACAAAAAAGACACATGCCCTGGCTGGTGTGGCTCAGTGGGTTGAGCCACCATACGCTAAGCCACCAGTGGCCTGTGAACCAAGAAGTCTCAGGTTCAATTCCCAGTTATGGCACATGCCTGGGTTGCAGGCCAGGTCCTCAGTTAGGGGTGTGCAAGAGGCAACCACACATTGATGTTTCTCTCCCTATTTCCCTCCCTTCCCCTCTCTCTAAACATAAAAAAATAAAATCTTGAAAAAAAAACCAACCCAAAGAGCCTCAGCAATCTTGAGAAAGAAAAATAAAGTCAGAGGTACCACAATACCTGATACCACACCACCAGATATCACTCTATAAGTGATAGAGTGTACTCTATCACTTATACTGGTACTGGCGTAAGAACAGGTGTATATATCAATGGAAAAGAACAGAGAGCTCAGAAATAAACACACACATGGTCAATTAATACATGACAAAGGAATCAAGAATACACACTAGAATATACACTAGAGTAAAGACAGTCTCTTCAATAAATGGTCATGGAAAGATTGAATAGGTACATGCCAAAACAATGAAACCAATTCATGCCATACACAAGAATAAACTCAAAATAGATAAAAGATTTAAGGGTAAGTTGCGAAACTATAAAAATGCTAGAAGACTATGCAGTAAAACCTCAGATACCTCTAGTAGTGATATTTTTGCTTCTATATCTCATCAGGCAAGGGAAACAAAGGAAAAATAAATAAATGGGACTATATCAAACTAAAAAGCATAGCAAAGGAAACCAACAAAATAAAAAGGCAACACACTGAATGGGAGAATGTATTCGCCAATGATAGTTCTGATATGGGGTTAATTTCCAAAATAGATAATGAACTTACCATATTCAACACCATGACAAACAACCCAAGATGGCCAATAGACACGAGAAGATGCTCAATGTCATGAATCAGAGATACAAATTAATACCACAATGAGATATGTCCTTGTACTTGTTGGAAAGGCTATCATCTATAAATCAACAAACAATAAGTACTGGTGAAGTTGTGGAGAAAAGGGAACCCTAGTGCAGTGTTGGTGGGAATGAAGACTGGTACAGTAGCCACTGTCGAAAAAGTATGGAATTTCCTAAAAAAATTAAAAATGGAACTGTCTTGACACAGCAATCCCACTTCCGCAAATGTAAGTGAAGAAACCCAAAACACTAATTTGAAAGAATATATGCACCACTGTGTTCACTGTAGCATTATTTACCACAGCCAAGATCCAGAAACAATCTTAGTACCCATCAGTAGATCAGTGGATAAAAAAGCCATGAACATTTGCACCATGGAATACTAGTTGGCCATAAAAAAGAAGGAACTTTTACCTTTTTCAACAGGATGGATGGACCTCAGATTATTATGGTAAGTGAAATAAGCCAGTCAGAGAAAGTTAAATACCATATGATTTCACTTATATGTGACATGTAATAAAATAATTTAACAAACAAAATAGAAACAGAAGTATAGATACATTAAACAGACTGACAGGTGTCAGATGGGAGAGGAATGGAGGCTGTTTGGACGGAGTAAGCAAAACACACTGACATGGACAACAGTACAGTGCCGGCCTGAGGCAAAAGAGGGGACTGGTGAAAGTGGCCAAAAGGGAGATGAATGGACGCAGAAAGAGACTTGACTCTGAGCTATGAGTGCACAATGCAGCATGCAGATGATGTGTTATTGAGTTGTACACTTGAAACCTATATGGTTTTATTAACCAATGTCACCCCAATAAATTCAAATAAAAAGAGAATAACAAAACATGAGAGAAAATAAAATCAGAGAAGGGGGACTAAGACTAATGAGAAGAGGACACGTTATCTAAGATGGCAGTCAGTGAAAGCGTCACTGAAACTGACATCTGGGTGAGGAGCTGGGAGTTAATGAGTCTTGCCAGTTATGGCAGAGAAAGCAATCCAAGCAGCAGAACAGTAGCTACAAAGCCCTCAGACTAAGGAGGTTGTGGCTGCAGCAACATCAGCAAGGGTTCGAGAAGAAAACACAGAGGCTGCCAGGGGAAAAGGCAGGATTGGTTGCAGATTCCTTACCGAGAAGGAACCAAGTACTATTCTGATTATAGACCAATTTGGAAGGTAGCACCACAGAATTTGTTGATGGATTTATTGCAGAATTGAAAATGTTAAATGTGACAATATTACTGAGAGGAGAGAGCGAGCACGCACACATGTGCACAAATACCAAGATAAAAGAAATTATTGTTCAAGGCTTGAGACACCTATCTTTCAGTAGTCTAGGAGATATTGCTAGGCACGTGTACTGCTAGTCAGAAACAGGGTTAAGAAATAAGCTAATTTGAAAGCATTAAAAAAAATCAAGTTGCCACATGACCCAGCAATTGTAGTTCTAGGTGTACACCAAGGATGAAGTAGAAACATGTCCACATGAAACCCTGTACACACATGTTCGTAGCAGCCAAAAAGTGGAAACAACCCAAATGTCCATCAACTGATGAATGGATAAACTGTGGTATATCTACACAATGGGATAGTAGCTATAAAAAAAATGAAGAACTAATTATGTGCTACAACACAGGTAAACCTTGAAAATTTTATGTTAAGTTAAAGAAGTCAGTCACAGAAGACCATTACCCGATATGACTCCATTTATATGAACTGTTCAGAACAAGCGAATTTATAGAGAAGAAAGCAGATTTGTGCTTGCCTAAGGATAAAGGGGTAAGGGAGAAATGAGGAGTGACTGCTAATGGGTATAGTATTACTTTGGGGGGTAATAAGTGTTCCAAAAAAAAAAAAGACAGTTGCTTCCTGAAATAACTGATGGTCACCAGATTTCTTTCTAATAGTTTTTGGTTTTTAATTTTTTTATTTGCAACATTTATTGAGTATTTAGCATATGAAGATCCTTTACTAATAACTTTATACACACAAACTCATTTAATCATCATAATCACCCTATTAGAAAGATCTTTTATCCTTCTCATTTCATGAATAATGAAACTGAGGTTAGGGAGGTTAAATTATATGACCAAGAATAACACAGGTGCAGAGCAGAGATTTAAAAGCTAATGCAATATGAAGCCACATTTATTCCACTGTGCCCACATGCATATTAAGATAACAGAGCTTTGCTGTAGAGTTCTATCATTATACCCCCACCTCTAAAACAATGAACAATTATTAAAGCATATCAATTTACTAAGTCGAAGTTCAACAGTTATTGAAGCTGAGTAAGTCTGTCCAAGACCTTGAATCAAACTAAAGCATTCTGTTTTATTCATTTTTTTTTCTTTTTTAAACATCATGAATGTCTCTAAGTGGAAGTTCAGCTTTAGAGTGTAACATGGTTGGTTTTATTTTGCAGAATGAGACTAAAACACATTTTATTAACTGGTCCACAGGACAAAAGATCTATGAAATAACTCCGCCAAGAATCTACTGTAAGGACAAACTTACCTTATCATTTTGATCAATGCTCTCTCTCATATATTTAGTTTTTTTCTTTTTATCTACCCTGGTGCTTAAATAACTAATGCCAGATTCTTGATAATATGCCTTTTGTTTTCAATGAATATGAAAAACTTCTTGTTTCTACTTTTATTTAAATTGCCTTGCCTTACTTATGTTGTCATAAACATTCTCAAATTATTTTTCAAAATAGGCAAATAATAAACAGCATTCATTACAATTAATGCTGCTCAAAGCTGTGAATTAAGCAAATTCCTATGGCTGAATTCAGCAAATTATTAGGACATAACTTTAAGTGTTCTGTTCAGCACAGAGTATAATTATGCAGATTTCTATGTCCAAAACTGGGAAGGGCAAATTAAATGCTATACCTGCATACTTTACTATAAAGTAAAACTGGACAATAACATTATATTTTAACACTTCATTTAAATTAAAGTTACATATTTATAAGCTTTTCTGATAAATATCACATTAAAATTTAAACAATAAATTAAGGCTCATTAAGTTAAGAGGTTGAGAACTAAGAAAATTGTGGTTAGAATACCAGCCTTGCCGAAAGACTATATGCCCAACTAAATCTTGATACTTTTCCTCAAAAGACGACAGTAACATTTGCCTATGTTATTCTATTGATAGGCAGAGAAATAAAAAGTTCAAAGAATTAAACACTTCATAAACTGCACTGTACATGTTAATTTTTTAAAAAAGTACTTGTTTTACAAGTAAATCATTTTATACCTTATGGACTTGAATTATATTTTATTTAGATGTTGATAATTCAGCTAAAAATTTAGACTTAGGTCTCCCAAGCAAATAGTAATTGTTTTCCTAAACCCCATTTAAACTTGCAGATTTAAACTTAAATTCTTGGCTTCCTTCACAATGAACCACACAAAAGTTATTCTTACCTTTACACCTTGAATGAGACCATTCATAAGGAATGTGTGTTGAGGAAATGTTTCATGTAGAACCTACAAAAAGCAAAAAAATATCAAGACAAATTCAAAAGCAAATTAAAGGGACCAATTTCTGTTTTTGTTCATGGTAAGATGAAACCATGCAGTGAATAACTTTTAAGTTTCAATAAAATATGAAAAGTATCCTAAATATATGGAAAGATAACAGGATAGTGAGGCAGAAATCTACATAAGACAAGAACCTAAAAAGGTACTCCAGCCCTGGCTGGTGTGGCTCAGTGGATTTAACGCCAGCCTGAGAACCAAGAGGTCACAGGTTCGATTCCCAATCAGGGCACATTATCTGTGTTGCCAGCCAGGTACCCAGTTGGGGGGCACATGAGAGGCAACCACACAATGATGTTTTCCTCCCTCTCCTTCTCTCTCCCAATAAAAAATAAATAAATAAAATCTTTAAAAAAAAGGTACTCCACTCAGTTGCTTTTGCTACAAAAGCATTTGCAGCAAAAAAAAAAAAAAATCATTAAATTAACTACACCCTCAAATCACCAACAACTTTAAGCAGGTACCACAAAGGTTTTTATTAACCCAGGTATGGGCCTGCAGCTCCGTTTTATGCCACCTAGGTAGTTCAGGAAACAGTAAGCCTTAAATTTGGATCATAATGATTCCAGACTGGTAGCACCTCCACATGTCTAACAGAAAAAATCTAAAATCACTGCTGGAAAGGCTATATCATCTAGGATGCAAGTCAAATTACACACACATATTTTTTCAAATATATATATAATAACCAGTACATAATCAAAGGTAATCAGATACAAAAGGAAGTAAGACACCATACACAAAAAATGGTAACGAACAAGCAAAAATACAAACAGAAACAGACTATCAAAGACTTAACATTTTGGAATTATTCAACACAGACTTTAAAATGACAGTGCTTTCCATGTTCCAAGATACAGAAAATAAGTTTAATCCTCTTGAACTAGATACTAAAGATCACAGCCGATTTTAACACACAAGCTCAACAGAAATTCCAGGGTGGAATTTCTTTTTCTAGATGAAGTTTTTCTATGTGTTAAAAATAAATCAATAAAGTTTTGGGGAAGAAGGAAGTTTCTTAAACAAATTTTAAGAAAAAACTAACCAAAAGAAAAAAATTAATAAACTGAATTACATAAAAATTATAAATTTATTTATCAAAAGACACTATTAAAGAAAGTAAAATCCAAGGAGGGAGAAAAAATATTAGCAATAGATGTTTGTGTGTAAAAGCACAAAATACACATTCATAAATGCCAAAAAAGAACTTGTATCCAGAACATATGAAGAATTTCTACAAATGAGAAAAGAACAGACCCATTTATTTAATATGGATGAAACACTGGAACTGACAAAGTTCTTCACAAAGACAGCCAGCCATATGGCCAATAAATGTATGTAAAAGGGGTTAACTTCATTGATCATGAGGAAGATGCAAATTAAGACCATAATGTACCCACCAGAATGGCTAAAATGAAATACTAATTGCTTGTGAAGATGTAAAGCCTGGTTATTTGGAAGATAAATTGGTTCAAGCACTCTGGAAAACTTTTTGGCAGTGTATACTGAAGTTGCATGAAACCCTACAATTTTACTCCTAGGTGTGTGTGTGTGTGTTATGTATGTGTGTGTATATGTATATGTGTGTATATGTATATGTGTGTATGTGTGTATATATATGTATACACACATACATAACACACAGGCTCAACAGAAAACATGTATAACAAATGTCACAACAGCAATATTTGTAATAGGCAAAAACTGGAAACCCAAACATCATCTATCAAGAATAGAATGGATTCCAAGTGATTTGCTAAAAGCCAGGACTCAGAAACTGTTATACTCATAGTAACAATTTATTAGAGCAAAAGTATATAGCTCACAACTGCGAACTCACTATTCTTGCCTGAAGTTCAGTGGCTTGATGAATAAATGCTTCCCAGTCTGTTGTATGTATTTGGTTGAATTCCAGAGCACTGAAATGGTTGTCTTTGACTGTTTTGCCCAGCTTTATTGGACAGAATAAGGTGACCTCTCTACAATGTCATGCCAAAAGTCAGTCAAAAGTCTAACAGTAATTTTTTTAAAAAAAAAGAACATATGAACTTCACCTCAGAGACCTATGAGACATTATCAAGTGTAATAATACATGCATAATGAAAGTCCCAAAAGGAAAGCAGATATGGGGTAGCAAAAATATTTCAAAGAATAATGGCCCCAAACTTTCCAAATTTGGTATCAAAAGTGTTAATGTACAGAGCCTAGAAGCTAAGCAAACCCCTAGTAAAACTAAGACAATGAGAGCCACACTTAGACACATGACAGCATAGTCAAATTGTTGAAAAACAAAGGAAATCTCTAAAGCACCAAGAAAAAAAATGAATCGCCATGTACAGCAGAACTAACAGCCTGTGAAGGGACACACCGTAGTACACAGCAAACGTTTTAGGGTACATGGTCTGTATCGCAACTACTCAACTCTGCCAGTGTAGCACAAAAGCACCCACATTCGGTAGGTATTATTGTGATCCAACAAAATTTTACGTTCTGAGACTTACATTTGAATTTCATATAGTTTTCATGTGTCACCAAATATTTCATAAGACTTTCCCCCAACCATTTAAAGATATAAAAACTACTCTTAGTGCACAGAGTACATAAAAACAGGCAGTAGGCTAGATCAGGCCTGTCGACTATAATTTGCACCACCCTGACATAAAAAAACAACGCTTATTAACAACTGACTTTCCATCATGTACAATGGATGCCAGAAAGCGATATAATAATGTATTAAAAGTGCTGGAAAATCTATTAAAAAATAAGACTGCACTCCAAACATTCTATATCAAATTTTAAGACATGCAGACAGACCCACCAATGGCTATCTTATGTTTGCATGTCAACTTTTCTAATAATTGTATTAAGTTGGAAATCAGCACAGTCTTTTTTTAAGCATTCATAAATTCATTGATATACAGACTACAACATACTGAGGCAGGATAGTAAGAAGCTAGGAAAATTCCTCGGCAAGTGGAATGGGGAAACTGAGACAATAATTTAACACAGCCAAATAATTTAAACTATTTAAAGACAGCTGGTAAACTGCAAGATCTTATCTCCCTAATTGAGGACACTTGAGAACAAATTCTCTGCTTAGGGAGAACCTCTCCTCCCTAACCAGAGAATAAACAACTTAAATCACCCTGGTTGGGGAAATAGAGAACAGAGACCCAATCAATGCCATTTGTGCCAGCCCAAACCAAGGACTGATGTGAGAGGAACAACAAAAATCTGATTAGAACCAGACAGACCCAAGTTAAAAGTAAAGAAAGCAGTGAGCTAACTAGAGAATAACCCCGAACTCCCATATACGCTCGCTTTGATGCGTCGGCATATTAAAAACACACTACAACAATTTAAGAAAAAAGAATTAAAATAAAAAAATACACACACCTAAACTGATGAATATTCTGCTTAAACCCTCCTCTAAGATTCTCACCCACAGAAGAGAGACAAAAATCCCTCAAGACAAAGGATGCCACTGCAGGCTCTTTCTGGAGCATGCCCATTCCTCTTCTCAGCCGTGAACTTTTTCCTTTCTTTGTCCGAAACTCCAAGGGTCCCCCTAAAACTTGTAACCAGGGGAACAGCGGGCAGTGGCAGCTGATCTTGGGCCCACGTCTGTCACTGTGACTTCTACTTCCCAGTGAGCTACCAGCAGTCCTGCTGAGGCCGGAGACAGCGCAGGAAGAACTGGGAGTGCACTGCTGTTACTGGCCAGCGTCTAGCATCCCGGTTGCCAGGGGACGCCTTTCACCACTTAGGCAGAATAAACAGTAAACCGAGGCAGGGAGGAGGAAGGAGGCAAGTCTCACGTGCTAACTCAGCAGTCCTGAGCCTGGTCTGATAATATTGCTGGGTGTTCCAACATCACAAGAAACACTATGTCAGCAAGAAAGAAGGGAAGTCCTTGAAATTCTGTGTAGCATTTCCACCATCTGGGAAAGAGAGCCTTGAAACTGTGCTTTCATTCTGGTGAAATTTATTGTTCTGGTACATTGGTCAAAATACCATAAAAAAAACTATCAAAACCGTAAGATGAGCCTGAAACACCTAGATTCCAGAAAGCAAGACAGTATCCATGTGACTATAGTTAGAACTTTACTTCCTTTTAATGTAAAGAGCAAATCACCCAATGGAGTGTCTTTCTTTATCTTAAGCCAAAAATGCCTGGAAAATAGTCCTATCCCACCCCACCCACCTCAATTCCCAAGAGGAAATAAATACTAATACAGTGAAAAAAAGCAGAGCCAATACAGGCTGACAAGACAGAATATACATCTGTTGTAAATAAGCACACATTTTGACTGTAAGGAAAAAGGGATAAAATAGGAAAATGAGTATGTCAGTGAAGTGTTTAATGAGCAATCTTTGAATTATTAGGTCACCACATGAAGAGGTCAGGATAGTAGGAACTCCTGAGTCCCAGAATCTCTAGCAGAATTTCAGGAAGGTCACTTGCAAAAGAAAATCAGCAAACTACAAGAATAAAAGTATATCTTTATTGAAATAAGTGCTCTATTTAAACATATCTGAAGACATTTAAGTTAGTTTAATCAGATTACAGGTATTTTATTTCCATTAAAATAAGATCGGGGTCTCAAGAGGATGTGCTTTTGACCTGAGGGTAGAACGTCAGGCATTTCATTTTCTTGTACAAACTATGACTACCAAAAGGTAAGGCTACTGTGTGAGATCAATTTTACAAATCTGCTTTACTGTTTTGGGCATGGACACCTTTCTGACAATGCTTAATTAACAAACTAAAGTTGTAATCCAGGACATGGCTTTGTAAAACAGGAAATAAATCTCAGAAAAAAATTACTAAGAAGAGCTGAATTGTACTATA
>PVKM010023649.1:0-21031 GCA_004027735.1 Carollia perspicillata | reverse complement strand
AGAGTAGCAGCAGAGTGAAAGAAATAGAATGTATGATACAACATCTGAAGTTTGTTGGGAAGGTCATTTAAATTCCATTTTAAGGTTTTAAAATTGTGGAAGGGTGAATTTGTGTATTTTTTCCTGAAAATACTGTTTCCCTGTCAGTCTGGTAGTTGGCCTCCTGCTTTCACACTGTATTTTGGTTAACAGAAGTATTATTTTTCTAGCTTGCTCCCGTTGAGTATTTTGCTTATTAACATGTTATCCTTCAGTTCTTTTTTCTCTAGTATTTAATGTTATTTGTTACTCCCTCATGACAACTATCAAGAAAATAGGTAAAGGAAGTCTTGATACCATCCCAGCTGTGCCATTTAGGGGAATGGTGCCAACCAACTCTGAACTGGTGAATTCTAGACTCTAGATTTTGACATGGTCTGTGTCTATTCTCAAATAGAACTCTGTTTTGTGTAGTGTTATCTGCTAAATCTGCTCACCTTCCAACTTCTTGTTTTTTAAGTCTTTAGTTAAGAAATAGACCTTCCTGTCAATGGCAAAAAATAAGGAAGTACAGGAATCAAAATTTGAATTACCAAAATATATTACTTGATATTGATGATTTTAACAAATGCATGGCAGCTGGAGAAGAAATTGACACTGATGGCTAAACATGAAATCAGGGATTTTCTTTGAATGTATGAGGTCTGTGCCTTCTTTGTGCAGTTCCCATAGTAGATCATCAAAGCACATTGAGCCCCCGGTATCTGTCCTGACACAAGGTGGGGGGATTGAGTAATAGATGAAATTTGGGAGTTCGTATTTGTCATAGGTAAACACAGTGAATCGTTTTTTAAATGCCAAGTGGGTACCTACTATGAACTTAGACATTTGGGGTTTTTTTTAGACAGCTACACACTCTGGCCCAATCCTCCTCTGTAATGAAAATATAAAAAAATAAGCACTAGTTTCTAGCACAGATCCACTTATTTTCATCTTCCTTTTCTTTCTTTTTTTGTAATTATCTGGTCTTTGTAGAAAGTCATTCTTAGCAAGTAAGTATAATAAAGGAAATAGTCCAGCATAATTACTATCTAAACTTAAAAAGAAAGCACACAAATGAACATTGCAAGATGGGGAGATAAGGTCATTTGCAAATGAAGCCTGCCTCCTTCCTGGATTGGAGGTTTGCTAGGGGCAGAGAAACCAAGCATGGGAAAGCTTGTAAATACGTAATGTACTCACACTAAATGAGGTTGGTGCTGCAACAGGGGTCTTGGAAATAACTTCTAGAATAGTTCCTCGGCCTCACCACTACTGACATTTTGGGCCATATAATTTAATCTTTTCTGTTTAGTAGGATCCCTTGTTTCTAGACTCTAACAGCACACTCACAACTCCAGTTTGACAACTGCAGATGTTTCTAGACATTGCCAAATGTCTCTTGGGGAAACAAATCCTTTCCCGGTTGAGAACCACTGTTCTGTAAGGATGGATGGAGGTTAGGTAGTACTGGAAGACAGTATTAACAGAAGATATTGGAAGTTTTCCATGAGACTTATCACATCTGGTATTTACAAGAACAAAACTGAGTTTTTAAAACTGAAATTCCAATTTGGTACATGCTATTTTTGCCCTTGATTTCAGGAAAATAAAGCCACCAAGGTACAACTCAAGGTCAATGGCCTCACGCACACATAGAGACACATACTCATCTTTCTCTGGGTTTTTATTTTTTTGAAAAATTGGTATACTTTAAATGTAAAACTTTTCGAACAAGCACATTTTCCACTTTTACAGAATTAAATTGTTTATGCTACCAAAGTTTACCTGGGTGTGAACTTTTACAACTGAAATATTAATCCTTGAGAAGAGATTTTTATAATGGAAATGCTGACACAACCTTAGCTGCCCTGCTTCAAATGGATTATTATATTATTCCACTCTTGACCGTGTCTGTGTTCTGAAAACAGTGCTGGCATTGTCTGCCTCTGAATGGTGCTAAAGGACTGAGGAGGGGAAGGATTTGGCACTGATATCAGAGTGGGGGAAATCATTTAAAATAAAAAATACACCTTATGTGCATGACTCATTCATTCAACTCACAGGGTTTTCTAAAATGAATAACTAGGTTTGATCCACATCGGGTTTGTATGTTTACCACCTGTAGTATATCAAACTTGATAATGCTTCTGGTTACATCTTCCACCATCTGAGTCTTGAACTGCTAAAGTTCAATGAATTGCTCATTATGAGTGTTCTCTTTAGTAAACCAGTCACCTTGATGCAGTCTAATGTTTTAATTTCCTGGTAGGTTCTTCAGCTGTATGCAAAGCAGATGTGGACAGCTTGAAAAAATGTTTCTGTCTTGTTTCATATACATGGTTGTCCCGGTGTGTGCAGACTCGCAATCGCATACATGCACCTGTTATCTCTTCGTGTAATCTTGAGAGAACTTTTTACGAAAAGGCACAGTGCTTTGTGCTTGGTGTTGGCGATGTTCCATGTCTCGCATACTTTTCAGAAGTTTCCAATGTGTACTTGGTGAAGAGAAAAGAAGAGAAGTGGAAGGCGTTCCAGCAAGGCCCATCTGCATTTCCCCTTCCTTTTGGCAAGGACAGAAATGAGAACCTTCTGAAGGTGATGAACAGGCTCCGAGGAAGATGCCCACTTCCTACTGTTGTTCACCATCCCCAAGAGCAGAAGAAAAGTAGTTGTGGGTAGTTAATAACAAAAGTCAGGAGAAAAATTAAGAATTGGAAAGATAAAACGCAAAAATAACAAGAGCATTGATTATGAGCAAAAGCATCTTTTAGTGAAGGGGAAAGCTTGTGGAAAACAAATGAGAAATGTTACTTTTAAACTGGTTTGGTATGGAGCACAGAGCAGAAGATGGATTGCTGAGTTGGGAATGGAAAGGGTAGCAAAGTTTTTCCGTTTTTGAGTTTATTCATTAAGCAAAAAGTTTCTGTTATCAAAAATGTACTTGAAATCTGTTTGACCAAAAGGAGCAGCCATACATTTAATTTATTATTATATTTTAAGTTCTTGGCACACATCCTGCACATCTATGTCTGTGCCTTCACTCCCGGGCATTGTGACCCTCGTGGGTACAGAGTGGTCCCTGACTCTTCATCAGCTGTCGCTGCTTCAACACGTGACAGCTTTGTAAGACACGTGGTTCAGAGCATCCCCTGTACCACAGAAGACAATACACCGTGTGTGCTACCTAGAAACTTGCCTTTTATGTCCCCCTCGCTCCTGTCGAAGGGTCTGCCTGATGGTCAGTAGAGCTTCACGTCCTTATTCCTGTCTGCTGGTGACAAGGGCTGGAGACAGTGGGATGGACTGGTAGACACAGCGTGGGCGACGGTCGAGCATGCATGTCGGTGTGAACTCCGTACTGTCCGCAGAGTAGCCTACCATTCTGTTCACACTTGAAAGTGTTAATCTCCCCCAGTAGAAGGTGCTTGTTCTGAATAAGAAACAGAAGAGGCACTTGCAAGAGGGAGATCCACATGTCATAGAAATGACAAACATAGTTACCTCAGATTATCGTTGCAAGGATACAACGCGTAGGTAGTTCTCAAGGGCAGCTTTTCCTTTTTTTAATTATTATTTTCAAAAACACAGTGTTTTGTGGTAAACACCGGGGTAAGGGAAAGCTCTGTAACACTTTAATATTGGCGATCACTTTCTTGTTAGTTGGCCTGTGTTTACAGCCCTACAAACACATTCGCCTTATTAAACGCCCGTATTCTGCCATTCAGTGTGGGGTCTGCTGTACAATATGTGTGCTTGCAAACAATTAGATAGCAGCGCAGGCAAGAAGGGAATTCCTGCCCTGAAGCTCCTAACTTTAATAAAGTACGCTATTTCCAGTAAACCCCTTAACACGAATATAATATTATTTATTGTTCACCAAATGTGCTTAAATATTTAAATGTTTAAATGACATCAGCAAGCACCTAAAATTTATTTCCTGTTGCAATAAAATATATGTATTTTCTCAGTCTTATAATGTTCTATACTACTAATAATTAGAAGGCCAGAAGACAGACTTAATTATAGCTGATCACTCAGCATTTCCCCTCATTGTTTGCAACAAACATCTTTTTTTTTCTCCTTAAATATCTTAACCTGGCTGTTTTACATTCCATTATTCTGTTTTGTTTTTCATCTAATGTGTAAGAAAGAGCATTGGATTGAGGGCACACCCACTTCTGCAACCTCTCCAGTAAATCAAAGTCCTTAACCTTGGACAGCCTGCTTGATAGAGCATTTGCCATTGTTTATAGTCTGTGATCCCTGGGATTGGCTTTCCATGTAATAATAAAGTACTAAAAATCTCAGAGAGTAGGATCCACTTGGGTGTTCTGCGGTTTGCATGGTGGTTGTTAGCCTCCTTCCCACAGCAGAGAAGGGAGTTGGAGGGGAGCATCATAAAGAACAAGTTAGTGGGTTGCCAGCTGAGTACAGCCCTGCTCGTGAACAGGTTTGGGTAATAGCAATATTTCTAAAAGGGCAGGCGGTGACACTTAAGTGAGGTTGGTCCTAGGAAGCAGTTGCAGGTCTGGATCCAATAATCTATCATTGACTGCGTCTGGAATAGATCGCCTGGATAAATTGAGTGAACTCTTACCCTGCTGGGAGCTTTTTTGCTGTGTGCTCTGTGCTTATTAGCCTCCTAGCCCCTACTTTGACCCTGTTCCCTTTTTAAATTAATGCATCTCCAATTCCCTAATCTAGACATTTTTTTTAAATCTCATGTTTCTTTGTTTTCATCCAATTTGAGGAAATAGCTGAGGAGTTTTTAACTGTTTACCCGGAGGCAAAATTAACAGGTGCATTCAGGGTTATTGTAAGACTCATCAAATACACTGAGGGCCTGGCCCAATTCCAGTTCTGATAAACAAGTCAGCATTGTAAATTAATTGAAAACTGACGAAGATAAAAAACATACTTAGGGGCCCAGATAAAAGTTTTACTGTGCGCGTGCAGAAGAGCTTGACTGGAATGAGTATTTTGACATATGTCCACTGTAATGAGTTCCTAATGAAGAGAACTTGGGTAATAGAAACTGAAGCTGAACCAAAAAGGGCCCCGTTTTTAACATAGTCTGGGAATGTATTTACATCCGATAGCAGCTTGGCACAACCTTTCAGAAGTTTGCCATCCGTTTCCTGCCAACTCATGCCTTTATTTGGGGCAGAAGGCCCATGAGCTGGCATGTGTATGGATGAGGACAAATAGGAAGAAAATATACCCGGAGAAATAGGGTATCTCTGATAGTCCGCACTGAAACACATAAGGGTCATTTACAGGGAAACAAATGGTGTTTTACGTGCAGCAAATGTCGTCAAGTACAAAAGCTCTTTGAGACCTAACTTCCTTATTATGAAAAACAAACTTAATATTTTTGCAAAGAACACCCACTTTTTCTGAGCAATCTGGCTTCTGAAAAGAGTTTTGAAAAGTTCTTTGTTAGATGGAGAAAAGAGATTGCAAAATGGTGTCGTAATCATACTGATGGTGTTGCTGTTTTTTTAAAATATGACAAAGAACTTCAATCTGAACTTGCTGATTCTCTGGACATAATAGGGTAGTTCTTGGGGTGTACTGTTTTTACAACGAGGAGATGATAATAAAATTTAAAAACGTCAAATTCAGGGAGAATCTGCAGCAACAGGAATTCTAGTATTTGTTTGTACAATAACAATATTATCTTACTCCATAAGCTGAGAACATTTACTGAGTATTCATAAATTATTCACAAATAAGAAGCCTGCATGTTCTTGTGCTTACTAACAAGTTAACAAACTTTTCTGCATCTGGAGAGTAAAGGCAATAACATTGTTATTTACCCTGCGTTATCTGCTTTAAGAAAGACCATCATATAATATATCCAGTCACTATATTCCTACTTCCTGGTATTGTTTATTCATCAGCACATGTGACCTGTGGATGGATGAATGTAAAACTATTTGATCTACATGCTTCCAGTGATATTCCTTTGTGAACACCCATTACCAGATTCTTCCCCCTGAAATGTAACATTTTTCCATGTATTTACTCAATATGCATTAAGCATCTAGCTCAGCCTTTAGTACTGTACACAAAGGATGCTCACTAAATATTTGCTTAACAATTTAATCAATGAATGACTAAATGGCAGGAAGAAAGAAACATACTTAGAACCTACATTTAGATTATAGGACTTCCGGCCAAGATGGAGACATAATTAGATACACTTTGTCTCCTCACACAACCAAAAGAAGGACAACAACAAATTTAAAAACAAAAAATAACCAGGACTGCCAGAAAATCAAACTGTGTGGAAGTCCAACAACCAAGGAGTTAAAGAAGAAACATGCATCCACACCAGTAGGAGGGGTGGAGACGGGCAGCCAGGGTGGAGAGGACTCACACCAAGGTGACGGCCGGAGGACTGGGGCCAGCAGGGCAGCAGCTGGCTCACCAGGTGGTTCCACATTCGTGCACAGATAAACTAAGAGGAACAACTGAGGGAGAAAGACAGACCATGTGACCCAAGGTTCCAGTGAGGGGAAATAAAGCCTCAAAACCTCTGTCTGAAAAACCTGTGGGGGTTGAGGTGGTGGTAGAAACTCCCGGCCTTACAGGAGAGTCTTTTGGAGAGACTGACGGGGTCCTAGAACATACAACAAAATACCCACACAGGAATCAGCAGCAGGAGGGCCCAATTTGCTCCTGGGTAGCAGAGCAAGTGACTGAAAGCCGCTAAGAACTGAGCAAGCAGCAGTATTCCCTTTCTGATCCCTCCCCTACATTAGTGCCACATGTAGGGAAGTGGGCTGCCCCACTGTGGCAAATACCTGAGGTTCTGCCCCTTACTATGTAACAAGCACACCAAAACAAAAAAATATGGCCCAAATGAAAGAACAGATCATAGGTCCAGAAAAAATACAACTAAGCGATGAAGAGATAGCCAGACTATCAGATGCAGACTTCGAAACACTGGTAATCAGTATGCTCACAGAAATGGTTGAGGATGGTCATAAAATAGAGGAAAAAGTGAAGGCTAGGAAAAAGGAACATAAAGGAAAACGTACTGGGATCCAACAGTCACAGGAAGTAAACCAGGACTCAAATCAACTGTTTGGAGCAGAAGGAAGGAATAAACATCCAACCAGAACAGAATGAAGAAACAAGAATTCAAAAGAACTGAGGACAACTGTAAATGTGCGAACATCTGAATCATAGGGGTGCCAGAAGGAGAAGAGGAAGAGCAAGAAACTGAAAACTTATTTGAAGACATAATGAAGGAGAACTTCCCTATTCTGGCAAAGGAAATAGACTTCCAGGAAGTCCAGAAAGCTCAGAGAGTCCCAGAGAAGTTGGACCCAAGGAAGCACACACCAAGGCACATCATGATTACATTACCCAAGGTTAAACAGAAGGAGAGAATCTTAAAAGCAGCAAGAGGAAAGAAGATAGTTATCTACAAAGGAGTTCCCATAAGACCATCAACTGATTTCTCAAAAGAAACCTTTTGGGCAAGAAGAAGCTGGGAATAGGTATTCGAAGTCATGAAAGACAAGGAGCCACCGCCAAGATTACTCTATCCAGCAAAGCTATCATTTAGAATGGAAGGGCAGATAAAGTACTTCCCAGATAAGGTCAAGTTAAAGAGTGCATCATCACTGAGCCCTTATAATATGAAATGTTAAAGGGACTTATATGAGAAAAAGACAAAGATCAAAACTATGAACAATAAAATGACAACAAACTCACAACTATCAACAACCAAACCTAAACAAAACCAGAAAAATAAATTAAGCAAACACCTCGAACAAAACAGATTCACAGAAATAGAGAGCACATGGAGGGTTATTAGTGAGGTAGGGGCAGGGGCAGGGGCACAGAATTGGGGTAAAGGTACAGGGAATAAGAGGCATAAATGGTAGGTAAAAAATAGACCAGGGGAGGTTAAGAATAGTACGGGAAATGGAGAAGCCAAAGAACTTGTATATATATGACCCCATGGACTTGAATTAAGGTGAGGGAATGATGGTCGGAGGGGCTACGGGCAGAGGGAATAAAGGGGAGAAAAAATGGGACAACTGTAATCGCACAATCAATGAAATATATTAAAAAAATTAAAAAGCAAATAAAAAAAGAACTTACACTTAGAGTAGTTGAGAACTACTGTTCTCATTGTTGATTTGTGTTCCCCAGAGGACATTCAGCAATGTCTAGAGACAATTTCTGTTGGGGGCCAGGGTGGGGAGGCAGCACTACTGACATCTAGTGGGTAGAAGCTACACACCCCACAGTACACAGGACAATGCCACAAGGAAAGCACCCCAGCCCAAAATTTCAATAGTACCACTGCTGAAAAACTCTGCTCTTATATAAAACAAAACATACATGCACCCATCCCCACCTACCAGCTCTGTTGGCTATACTGTACACACCCTCCCTGGTTGACTCCTTCACTCTTGTAGCTCCCATAGCCATGGACACTGTAGTTCCACATTTGTGTCTCCAGTGCTGACCTCTCCCTGCCTCTACCCCTGTAGAGCTTGCTCCCTAGACAATTACACACCTATAGTCAAAGGCTGTCTCAAAACAGAATTCACAGTCTTTCCTCCAAACATTTGCTTATACTACTCTACTAGGCACATGGTTGCACTTGAAAAAAAAATGTCTTGGTAAGTCAAATTGCATAAATAACGCAAGGCAGAAAGTTGTAAATGTCAAGAAAGGGTGCCAGTATTGATGGGAGGTCAGATAGAGTGCTTTCCACTTTCAGGGCAGTGAGGATTTGGAGTGGACTGGTAGGGGCAGAGGTCTGCGGATATGTTTTAAGGAAGGTGCCATTTCAGCTGGGCATTGAAAGATATGTGGCAATTAGACACCTGCAGTTCTGGGTGTATGAAACAGATGAGGAAGGTGTAGAAGTTGTGTGACCAGGTAGCACATTGTAGAATGCTCTGTGTGGGACATTGCATCCTTACAGGAAGCAGTAGATGATGTAAGTGGAAAGTTAAGTTGGTGCCCAACCATGGAGAATTTAGCAAAGCTAAGAAGGCTGCACTTCAGTGTGTAGGCATTTGGGAGCCACACAAATTGAAAATGGACAAGATCTGGAGCACATTTCAGGAAAATTACACTAGCAGTGCCTGGACTGTACACTGACTGCTTTTCACCTGGCATCCTCAATTTCAATGTCCCTCCTTCAGAGAGTCTTCCCCAGTTCTCAAGGCTTGGCTTAATGTCCATGCTGCACACTCTCATAGTATCTTCTACTGTCTTCTATAAATCTAGTCACACTCTTCTCCTTCTGTAGTGCTGTCTTCCTCTGAGACTGTAAACTCACAAGTCAGGGACATCTGTCTTAGTCTACCAGAACACTTGGACCAGCACAAATGACAATTTCGGCCCTGGTTGACAGAGACATTACCTAGGAAACACAGTAGAATTTACAACCTGATTAATAATAGGGCAAAGTAGAAGACCAATCAAAATGACTTCCAGGTTCTAAGACCTAACAGGGAGCATGTGGTTCATGAGTAGGGATAGGAAACAAATGGGTTGACATATGTCCAGCCAAAAAGAAGCTGAGTTCCATGTTGCACATGCTGAGATGGAAGTGCTGATGAGTGGTTAGTGTGGAGAGATTTAGCAGGCATGCAAAATGCGGACAAGAACCAGGGATGAGATGCAGTCACAAAAGTCAATTATAATGGTGGTATTTGAAAACATGGGATAATCTGGGTAAGCTTCTGCTATTTTGATGTTTTGAACACTGCCAAGAGTGGAAATTCCATTGCTCTTCCTATTATCTTTTTTGCTATATTCTGGATTTCTTCAGGAACATTTGCCATCTTTCCAGTGAAAGGTAAACAGTAATGCTTATTCATTACATCCAGGGAGTCAGGAATGATGGCAGCTGCTTTTCTTCCCTTAGACTTTTTCCCATGATAATCATTTGTTTTGCCAGAGTTTTTACCTCCTTGGATCACTTGAGTCCAAGTTGAAAAATCTGCTACATCCTAAAAGATACAAATTGTAAACACTCTAAATTTTAAAACATATCTGCTCATAAGCAGGAACCTGGGACTTTGCTCTACTGGGAGTGTGACCTTGCTTCTGGCCACATCGCTGATTTTCACTTACTCTCTTCACCCTTGTGCCCTGTCTTGCCAAGCCCCAGTTTTCCAAAATACAGCTTACAAATTTAACAGTTCAATGGAGGAAACAGAGGTTTATAATCTAGAATTTCAAAGATGAAGAGAATGTTTTCTCTCTCAAGATGCCCACGTGCCTTCTAACCTCTGTTTTACCGTGCCTTCCGGGCTCCTAGTTTCCCCATCTTTCCTAATCCCCTTGGAAAGAAACATATTCATCGTGTTTTTATAAACTATGATTCACTTTAACCCCATGTTGGAGTAGTTTTGTTTCTTTTCATTGATTTTTCAAATTTTAGAGACAAAAAGACATTAGAAGTCATGGTGTCTAGTCCCTTCTTCATTTCCCTATTCGTATTGTCAAAGGAGCCACAGAGTGAGTGGCTGTCCCAGGAGCTCCCACCACAGGCCTGCATGAATATTGCCTGCCCCACCATGTCCTCATGCATGAATATTGCTGTGAGGTATCAGAAGGTGTCCTGTTAACAGACAGTTTGTAATCTAAGAAGTAGATAATAAAGACCCATCTGAATAGGTCTCTATTATGTTCAATATCTGTTTAATATTTGTAAGCAGAGAAGTGGCTGGTTAATGAACAAAATTACAGGCCAGCATATTATTCTGCTATGATCTATATGCATTTTCTATGAGAATTATGTTTATACGTATATACGTGTTCTATGTATACCTGTGTATATCTATATGCATCATGGAATAGATGTTGTAAAGAAAATCTAGATACAGCTTTCTTCCACTTAAAGCATAAATAGGAGACTTCTCTTCAAGATGGCAGAGTAGGTAAATGCTGTGCTTGCCTTCTCTCATGACCACATCAAAATTACAAGTCAGTTTTAGGACAACCACCCTTGAGAATCACCTGAAGTCATTGAACAGAACCCATATGTAAGCATGTAAACAAGAAGCCACACCAGACTGGTAGGAAGGTGTGGGTGCACTCCACCCACAGGGCCTCCCCAGCCTCCACAGATGAGATTAAGTCTATGAAGACATGATCTGCTTGGGGAGGAAAAGTGGTCAATCTCTCAAAGAAGGGCCAGGAACCTGTTCTTCAATGGGTTTTTATTGGGTTTAATTTGCATAGGAATAAAGGGCGTATATGTAAAGCTCATCAATTATTGTCAGGCACTAATGATCAAACAATAGATAACATCCCAAGAACTCTGAGGGCTTATTTTGAGTCAAGGTTAGATAGCTAAAGGGCCATAAAACTTTGGGGAACAAACTCACTTCATGCTTGGACCCTTATCATTTAAATTGAGGGTATTAGCAAAGTAGATTTCATAGGATTTTATGCATTCTTTCTTAGACCTGATCACCCTAGGGAACCTGCCCTTTCCAGAACAAGGGCCACACCCACCTCCAGCATTGTTTCAGGCTTAAGTCAGACAGGGGAAGTAAGGCAGCCAAGAGATTAAGAGACTTCTTGCAGACAGAATGAGGCCTCAGCCTATGTCAAAGCCAAGGGGCAAGGGTCCATCATCCCCTTTCTCTATAGTCCCCCAAGTCCTTCCCTGAGGGCCCCTTCATGATGCCTAGGTTGTCCCTCCTTTGAGCAATCTTACCCATCATTGGCTAACTGGTCATCCACTCCGGGCCAAGCAGGGTGAAGTAAAGGGGGCAGAGGCAGTGCCCCTGCCAGGGAGGTAAGCTCTGTATCCTTAGTGGCTTAGGGTCTCAAGGTCGCTCACTTAGCCTTAGCCATGGGGCATTGCAGCTTCTGAAACCAGGCAGGGAGGTTCCCAACAGGAAGGGTGGAGAATGGAAATAAGTTGGTTCCATACCAATGTGTCATAGTTAAAAATCAAAAAGGATATTTTGTCCTAGAGATCCTCCCTAAGGAGTCAGGGGTCCTAGCCCCACAACACATTCCCCAGTCTGAACCAACAGGGCCAGGAAGAAAAGCTCCAATAACTTCTGGCTGTGAAAATCAATGATGATTCCTGAAAGCTGAGACAGAAGGTTGCTGGAGAGCCAGGAATCCTCTATAGGGCCTAAGCACAGACTCACTCACTCACAAACACTTGCACTAACCTCCACTGAAGGGAAAGCAGCTCAAAAAGTATCGGGGATGTATGGGATGAAATGTATTGTTTGGCTTCAGGACAAAGGCTCAAGGGGCAGCTTTCTCTGGGACAGAAGTGCTAGCAGGTGCCATTGTTGGTCTGCTGAGCCACCCCTCACCTAGCCTGCAGGTGCAGATGAGAGTCAAACGTGAGTCTCCATCATGATTCCCTGAGAATCTGTCCCATCTAACTCAAGCGCAGGCTCCAACATCTTTCAGCCACTGTTCCATCAGCCCACACTGCAGACTTTCTTAAAAATCTCTCAAAGGTTCACAGACCCCAAACAAACAGTATCTGGCCTAGGTATGTTCCATACCTTTTACTAAGGGGCCCCAATGCCAACACCAGTAGTGTCCCACCTTGGTTTGCACCTTACTTTCTCCCAGACAGCTCCAAGCCCAGCACAGGCGGCAACGATCTTCAAATCACTTTGTAGCTCTTACCAGGTCTGCACCATAGCACCTCCCAAGAGACTCTAGAAACAACACATCCAGTGGTCAGCTTCAGACCACAAGAAAGCACCACTCAGTTACCTCCACAAACAAAACACCCAAAGGATATGGCGTCTTAAGCAGGAACCAGAGCACTGCTGAAAAGAATCCCCCTTTCTGTGGTCAGCCCCTGCATAATAGCTTATCCTCTGTACACACAGTCATTCCTCACATCCAGTCAGCCTGAAGGTCGGTTCCTCCCACTGATGTCACAGCAGTCAAGGCTCAACTACAATAGGAGAGTACATACAACCCACACAAGGGACACCCCTGGAGCACCAGGCTCAGGTGACTAGGGAAACTGTGCTAAAGTGTCCCACAGGATGCCTACTGTAACACTGGAGCTCTAAACCATGGAACTGGATTTGTGTTCATGATATTCTGAAAAAACCACTTGGAGGACCAGCAGGTGTGAACATGCCATTGATTACTCACATTACAGGGGAGTGCGCTGATGGGGGCAGATTTGCGTCAGAAAGACTACACCCCATCTCCAGCTTTGGTGCTACTTGTAAGATTAGGAAGGGAGTAGAATGTGGAAAATTCTACACTTTTGTGATAAACATAGGAACCTTGAGACACAGGAGCCTTAAGAGGGCTGAGACATCCAGATACAGACTGTTTCCCTCTTTCCTTATTATGCTGGCCAATCAGCCATCTGTTCAGTGAGGATGTGGAGGGGTCGTGTCCTGAGTTACCCCACACCTACCATATAAGGTCACTCTGCCAACACCAGAAAGCATAGCAGCTCTCCCTAATACATAGAAACAAACACAGAGAAGCAGCCAAAATGAGCCAAGAAACATGCTCCAAATGAAAGAACAGGACAAAACTCCAGAAAAAGAACTAAACCAAAGAGACAAGCAATCTACCACATGCAGAGAGCAAAACACTGATTATAATGATGATAAATGAATGTAGGGGAAGAATAGATGAACTCAGAATTTCTGCAAAGACATAGGAAACATAAAAATTGAGAGAAAAAGCATAAAAAATCAGTCAGGAATGACGCATATAATAACTACAATCAAGGACATGTTAGACGGAATCAACAGTAGATTAGATGAAGCAGAGAATCAAATCAGTGATTCAGAAGACAGAGGAGCAGAAAAGACCCCATCAGAACACCAAAAAGAAAATTAATAAGTGAGGGTAGTTTGAGGAACCTCTGGAACAACATCAAGCATACCAACAATTTTATCATGGGAATTCCAAAAGAAGAGAGAAAGCAAGAGAATTAAAACCTATTTGAAGAAATAATGACAGAAAACTTTCCTAACCTGGCAAGAAATAGATGTACAATTCCAGGAAGTTCAGAGTCCCAAACAAGATGAACCCAAAGAGACTCACACAGAGCACATAATAATTAAAATGCCAAAGTTTAAACACAAAGAGAAAATAGCAGCAAGAGAAATGCAGTTAATTATGTACAAGGGAGATCCCATAAGACTATCAACTGATTTCTCAACAAAAGCTATGCATGCTAAAAGACTGTCACTAAATTTTTAAGTGATGAAAAGCAAGGACTACAACCAAGACTACTCCATCCAACAAAGCTGTCATTTAAAATCAAAGGAGACATAAAGGGCTTCCCAGACAAGAAAAACTAAAGGAGTTCATCACCGCCAAACCAGTATTATAAGAAATGTTAAAGGGACTTCTTGAGGAAGGAGGAAGAGGAAAAGGAGAGGAAAGTGAAGGAGGAGGAGGAAGAGAAGGAGAAGAAGAAATATGAATAATAAAATGACAATAACTTCATACCTATCAAGTCTTGCTCTAAATGTATATGGATTAAACACTCCAACCAAAAGACATAGAGTGCCTGAATGGATAAGAAAATAAGACCCATATGTATAGTAGCTACAGGAGACCACTTCAAATTGAAAGACACAGAAACTGAAAGTAAAAGGATAGAAAAAAGATACTTTTTTCAAATGGAGCAACAACAAAAAAGCTGGGCTAGCAATACATAGACAAAGTAGAATTTGAAACAAAGGCTATAACAACACACAAATATATACATTTTATAATGATAAAGGACTCAACCCAAGAAGAGGCTATAGCCCTTGTAAACATTTACATATGCAAAGTAGGAGCACCTAAATACATGAATGTTGACAGGCATAAAGGGAGAGAGGGACAGTAATATAGTAATAATAGGGAGCATTAGCACCCCATTGACATCAATGAATAGGTCATCTAGACAGAAAAGCAACAAGGAAACCACAGTCTTACAGACAGAACAGAACAAATGGATTTAATTGATATTTTTAGAGCATTTTACACCAAAGCAACAGAATACATATACTTTTCAAGTGTACATGGAAGATTTTTCACAATAAACCACATTTAGGCCACAAAACAAGTCTCAAGAAATGTAAGATTGTATCAAGCATCTCCTCTGATTACAATGATATGAAACAAAAAATCAATTACAAGAAAACTGAGAAACACAAACATGTGGAGGCTGTATAACATGCTCCTAAACAATGAATGGGTTAACAACAAGATAAAGGAGGAAATTTAAAAATACTTGAGAGAAAGAAAATGAAAACACAATGAACCAATCTATGGGACACAGCCAATTCAGATCTAAGAGGGAAATTCACAGCAATTTAGGCCTCCTCAAGAAACAAGAAAAATCTCAAACAATCTTACCTTATGCCTAAAGGAACTAGAAAAAGAACATACAAAACCCAAAGTGAATAGAAGGAAGGAAATAATCATTAGAATGGAAATAAATGCAATAGTATCTCAAATAACAATACACAAAATCAGTGAAACCAAGAGCAGGTTTTTTTCTAAACACTTAACCACACTCATCAAGAATAAAAGATAGGGGACCCAAAGAAGTAAAATCACAGATGAAAGAGAAGTTTCAACTGATACCATAGGAATACAAAGGATTATGAGAAAATACTACAAAATTGTATGCCAACAAATTGGAAAACCTGGAAGAAATGCATAAGTTCCCAGAAACACACACTCTTTCAAGACTCAATGAAGAAAATCTGAACAGACCGAAAATCTGAACAGATCAAATCAGTAATCAAAAAACACTCTACAAAACAAACGTTCTGGACCAGATGGCTTCACTGGTGAATTTTACCAAACATTTGAAGAGGAATTAATACCTATTCTCAAACTATTCCAAAAAAAAAAGGAAGAGGAAGGTAGGCTCTCGAGCATGTTTTAAAAAGCTAGCATTATCCTGATTTTGGAACAAAACAAACACATTAGAAAAAAAAAGAAAATTATAGGCCAATAGTCTGGATGAACATAGATTTAAAAATCCTCAGTAAAATATTAGCAAACTGCATTCATCAATACACTAAAAAGATTATGCACCACAATTAAGTGGGATTTATTCCTGGGTTGCAGATTTGGTTCACTGTCCACAAATAACTAAGTGTGATACACCATATAAAAAATGAGCACAAAATTTTTGTGATCATATCAATAGATGCAGAAAAAGCATTTGGAAAAAATCTTGTATCAATTTATGATAAAAACACTCAACAAAGTGGGAATAGATTGAACATACCTAAACATCATAAAGGCCATATATGACAAAGTCACAGCTAATATCATACTGAATTGTGAAAAGCCAAAAGAGTTTTCTTAAGATCAGGAACAAGACATGCATGTCCACTTTTGCCACTTTTATTCAACATTGTGTTTTAAGTCCTAGCCAGAGCAATCAGACAAGAAAAGGGAAAAAAGGCATCCACATTGGAGAAAAAGAAGTAAAACTCTCATTTTTTGCAGATGACATGATTCTATTGGGTTGGCCAAAATGTTTGTTGGGTCATTTTTTCATAAGATGGCTGTAGTAGTGCTTAGTTGTCTTTAACTTCAATCAAAACTATTTTGTTAGATTGCATTGTGACAGATGTTATATAACTGTGCATTTAGAGAAAAACTTATCAAAATTGGTGAATTTTTGTATGGCTATTTTATCACTGAAGATGGAAGAAAAATGTGCAACATTTTCAGCATGCTTTATTAGCTCAAGAAAGGTAGAAATGAAAAAAAGATTTGTGCAGTGTGTGGAGAAGGTGCTGTTACTGATCGAACATGTCAAAAATGGTTTGTGAAATTTTGTGCTGGAGATTTCTCACTGAACAGTGCTCCACACTCAGGTTGACCAGTTGAAGTTGATAGCAGTCAAATTGAAACATCGAGTGAGAACAATCAATGTTGTGCCACACAGGAAGTAGCCAACATACTTAAAATATCCAAATCAATAAAGTTATTGTTGAAAATGAAAAATATGTCTTTTATTTTATGGAAAAAAACTAAATGAACTTTTTGGCCATCCCAATATATAGAGCAAACCCTAAAGACTCCACCAAAAAACTACTAGAAATGATAAATGAATTTAGCACAATAGCAACACACAAAATTAATAGTTAGAAAGTTGTTGTATTTTTAAACACCAGTAATAAACCGTCAGAAAGAGAAATTAGGAAAATAATACCTTTTACAATTTAATCAAAAATAAATAAATAAAATACCTAGGAAGAAATTTAAGCAAGGACTTAAATTACCTGTACTCAGAAAATTGTAAGATGTTGAAGAAGGAACTGAAGAAGATACAAATAAACGGAAGGATATACTGTGCTCATGCATGGTAAGAATTACCCTTGTTTAAAATGTCCATACTATCCAAAGTGATCTATAGATTCAATGTCACTTCTTTCAAAATACAATAGCACTTTTTACAGAACTAGAGCAAATAATCCTAAAATTTATATGGAACCACAGAAGATCCCCTAGAGACAAAACAATCTAGAGAAAGAGCAAAGTTGGAGGTGTCACACTACCTGATATCAAACTATACTACAAGTTTACAGTATTCAAAGTGGCATAGTCCCGGCATAAAAACAGACACATTGATCAATGGAACAGGATAGAGAGCCCAGAAATAACCCACGCCTGTAATTCATCTATGCTAATCGTTTAATCTATGACAATCTATGATAAATTAATTAATCTAAAGGAGGCAAAAATCTGCAATAAGATAAAGGCACTCTTCAAATAATGGTGTTGGGAAAACAGAACCAGATACATGTGAAAAAATGAAACTAGACCACTTTTTTATATTACATACAAGAATAAACTCAAAATAGTTTAAAGATTTGAATATAAGACCCCAACTATAAAACTCATAGAAGGAAACATAAGGAGTGAGTTCTGACATTGTTATTAGTGGTAAATATTTTGGATATGGCTCTTCATTCAAGAGAAATAAAATAAAATAAAATAAAATATAAACAAATGGGGTTACATCAAACTAAAAAACCATCAACAAAACAAAAAGGCAACCCACTGAAGGGGAGAACCAAGGATATATCCAATATGGAGTTAATATCCAAAATATATAACAAACCCATACAATTTAACACCAAAAAGACAAAGAATCTGATTTAAAAACGGGCAGAGGATCTGAATACACATTTTTTCCAAAGAAGACACATGGATGGCCTATAGACATACAAAAAGATACTCAGTGTCACCGATCATAAGAAAAATTCAAACTGAAACTACAATGAGTTATCACCCCACACCCGTCAGAATAGCTATCACCCAAAAAAATCAACAAGCAGCAGGTGTTGGTGAGGATTTGAAGAAAAGGGAATGCTCATGGGCTGTTGGTAAGGTTGCAATTTTGTGTAGCCGCTATTGAAAACAGTATGGAGGTTCCTCAAGAAATTAAAAATAACCTGCCATGTGACCCACCAATCCTTATTCTGGGTATTTCTCTGAGGAAATCCAACACACTAATTCGAAAAGATGTATGCAGTATTATTTACAACAGCTAAGCTATGCAGTCAACCTAGGTGTTCGTCAACAGATGATTAAAGAAGTGGCACACATATACAATGGAGTATCAGCTCAGCCATTAAAATATAACTTTACCATTTGAGACAACATGGAAGAATGCTAAGTGAAAGAAGATAGAGAAAGACAAATACCATGTGATTTCACTTCTGTGTGAAAACTAAAAAACAAAGTGAATAAACAAAACAGAAACAAACTCATAAATACAGAGAACAGACTGAAGGTTGCCTGAGCAGAGTGGATTTGGGGGACTGGTGGAGGTTTTGGAAGAACAAATTGGCAGTTACAAAGCAGTCCCTGGGATGTAAAGTGCAGCATAGTTACTACAGTCAGTATTAAATAACTGTATATGGTGCCGGGTACGTCTAGACTTACTGCAGGGAATTGCTTTCTAAATTACGTAAATGTCTCCTCACTATGCTGTACATCTGAAACTGATATAATATTGAATGTCAACTGTAATTGAACTTTTACACAAAATGCAAGTAAATAAAAGCATAAATACAAACTTGAGTATGGGATAATAAACTGAATATGAAATCCATCATGCTTTCTGCCACTAACTCAGTCTACGAATTTATACAAGCCACATATTTTAACTATAAATACAGAAATCACTGAAGAGTCAGATGATGACAAGAATTAACTCAATCTTAGATGTTAAATTCTGTGATATGAAATAATCTGTCTTGCCATTATTGCAAATGGTTGTACTTTTTGGGGGATAACTAGTCACATTCATATTTAATTTGAACTACAGCCAAATATCAAGAATGTATTTTCAAATGTATTTAACTTTACCAACTTTTATTCAGTAGTACTGTAAAACCTAAAGATTTCTTCTGAGGCCAAATTTCCATTTCATTTAAAGAGAGCCATTTAATTTAGTTATTATCTATTCATGTTAAGAAACATTTACCTTAAGATTACAAGTGCAGTTCTGTTATTAATTTCTTCTACTCAAATGTAGCTATCTGAGAGAGAAGTTAACCTGTTTATTGAAAAGTTCATGATCGAACTTGGGCTAAAAGTTAATTTGTAATGTAGTTTCACATAGTAATGCTACTGTTAAGTTGCGAGGTAGTATGTCTACCTCACAAATATACTACAGGCAGCTTGTACATCCATTATCTTTTCTGTATTTGCCAACCAAGATAGTTTATACGACAACAACAACAAAATCAAACTTTTTTCAGATCCCTCCAGAAAAAAAAAGTGTAGGTTGTTATATTTCTTGCTACAAAGTTGACAAAATTTCTGATAATGAAGACTGTCTGTCAGTGACTTTTGGAAAATTCAAGCTAAATGTAAAAAATAATACCAAGCATTTTTAAGTTTCAAAATTTGAGTTACATTGGTCATTATCAGATAATATAATGTTTAGTTAATTAGTTAATATAAGAAGTCTGGTATAGCAAGAATTTTAAGTTTCATTCTGAAACTGACTGAGGTCTCTTTGCTGTAATAGCTGTTGTTAAAGACCAACTTTGAATGGTCAGCATGAGGCTCAATGACAACACATGCAGTCCATTTAGCCTTCAGCAAAGACAAAAACCCTTACTTTGATTTGAGAAAAATTCATTCCACTTGGAGATTGTAGTTTTTCTGTCTGTATGTTTTTCTTCTTAGCCTCTTTTTATTTAGGCAATATGCCAGACTTGGAAAAATACAAGATTTAAAGCAAACTTGCATTCAAACCTAGCTCTGCCGCTTAACTAGTTTGGGTAGTAATCCTTGTAAGTAGGGTTATTGTGAGAATTAAATCTGTGGCAACTAACATGGTGTCCAGCACATGGTAGATACTCAAAATCATAGTTATTGCTTGTGGGATTATCTGTATGCTCATATTGAAAGCAAAACCTATGAACAAGGTGAGGAAAAGGTGCTGAGAGTGAAAGTCTAAATAGAAAGCTGGTGTCGTAGCTTAACAGCATTGCAGACATTCTGAGTAGATACATTGGTATCCGCCCTGCTCCCCGTTCACTGCTGGGAAAGGCTCTGTGTGATGGGCACAGCTTGGCTGCCTTCTGCTCAGCAAGGCCGGCGTTAACCACATGGTCCTTGCACTGGAGAGAGCTGCTGTGGAGCCCTGGTCGTTGTGATTCTGCTGCTTTCCCACCTTAGTTGTACATAAATGTACTTGTCTTCTTTTCTTTTTTTTAATATAGTTTTCTTTTTTCAAATTAACATTTTTTATTGTTGTTCATGTAGTTTTCTGCCTTTTCCTCTGAGCACCCCAGCCCCGCACTCCGTCCCCTGTTTCCAGCCCCCCTTGTTGTTGTCCATGTGTCCTTTGTACTTGTTCCTGCAAACCCTTCACCCTTTTCCCCTGAAATCCCCTCCCCTCTGCTCACTGGCAGCCTGCTCTCAATTTCAGTGTCTTTGGTGATATTTTGCTTGCCTCTTTGTTTTGTTGATTAGGTTCCTGTTAAAGGTGAGATCATATGGTATTTGTCTTTCACCA
>PVKM010023648.1:0-21032 GCA_004027735.1 Carollia perspicillata | reverse complement strand
ACATTTTCAGTGTGAATCTTTGAGAGTCACCCCCCATAAGTATTAGGTTTCATGGAACTGCCTTACAAATTGATTTTGTAATTTCAGAATTAGTCTTTTGATAATATCTGTTTCTATCATCCCATTTTTATGAGGCTACTGCCCTAGTCCTTTAAAAATACCCACAGAATCTTGGCAAGTTGTTGTGCCATTTTCATCGCATAAATTAAAATTCAGAGTTTCCACTTCTCAGCAACAGTGGGAAAAATAAAAAGCTATAATTAAATTTAGAATTCCGAAGTGTTCTTAACATTAAAATTTCTTCTTTATTACCTGTTTGCTAGAGGAACTCTATATATCATCCTGCTTGGCCCCAGACACGTTTGGTCCTGTCAGAAGCTTTAACTGTGGTTAACCAGGAGACACAGTTGGGTGCTCTTGTGAATGATTCTTAAAGACGCACTTTAGGGAATAGAGTATTATTCATTTTTCACAGACAATGCACATTTCCAGGCATTCCTTTGTAAGAACTGAAGAAAAAAGCATAGTACAAGTGCTTTGTTTAAAGTCTGTCATGTTTAGTTCTGTTTTAAGTAGTAGATAACTCTAAATATTATATTTAATTTATAAAGCATCTCCATCAACATAATCAATTTACTAAAAAAAAATAATAAGCTAAGGTTTAAGATATTTTAGCCAAAAAAAGATAAATAGAATGCATTAAGGCTCTTCCCCATCTATGACATTTCTATATCTTTAGATTTTCCTTAATTATTAATAAACTTGAAAGCCACCTTATTTAGGGCTTGTTCATTATAAGTCAGATAAGTCTATATTTAATCAGACATTCAAAATATTTAGCTAGAAATGTTTAAGATCTTCATAAAAGTATTAAAAGAAATTCATATTATATCCAGTGTTTTATCTGCAGGATTCCAGGGTTGGATAATGTTAATATTTCATACAGTTTTTAAAATAGTAAATAGTATTTTTGAACAATGTTCATGGGGTCCCAGCCTCTTATTTCATTGATAATATAATATACTTTAATAAACAAAAATGCTTTGGTTAAACAAATTTAACATGTCATTCAATGTAATACTCAAATATACATGTTGTCCAGCTGAAATATTAGTGGATTTACTTTCATTTTTAGCTAAACAACTAAAGATAATCCTACAGCTAAAAATAAACTACCCTTCCTATCAGACACATGTCATATACTTGGCAATGATCTTGTCATTATCAACACCCCACGGATTTACTTTTCATTTACAAAAATATGCTCAATGCCTCTGCATACTACAAAACAGCAAACAAAGAAATAAATATTTATTTTTATTCAAAGAAACACACCAACTTTTTTTTTTACATCTAATTAATAATAAGTCATTTTAATGTAAGCTGTCAAGGAAGTAAAGATCCTCCTTTTATACCACAGGATAGAGAAGAAAATTTTAATTCTGGGCCTAGAAATTAGTTGGCAGTTGATATATGAATAGGTCAAATGAATTAATAAGTAAAATATATAAGTGAATGATAATAAACACCTAGTATAAGAAGTTGTTTTACACAAAGGAAAAAACCTCATACTCTAATAGCAAATAATCTAATTTTGTTTGACCTGATAAACAATTTCTCTTTCAAACCTTAGGGTTGAGAATTAGAATCGACAACATCTAGATTTAATTATCATCAATAGGAAGAAAGCATTTAAGGAGTTAAAGTGGCTTGGGCTCCAGAGCCTACGGCCTGCTGGAATGAAAATAAGGAAAGAATGCTAAAATGGAAGAGTATTCGAATGGGGGAGAGAAAATGACTTTGGAGAGAGAGAGAAAGAGAGTACATTGACAGCTCTATGAACAAATTCTACTCAAGTGAGCTGAAAATCTCATAAAGTATTATTCCTGGGAAACAGTAATGCAGAAGTGGAAAGGCATGCACAGGACACAGTGTGAACAATCAGGAAACTCACTGGGAAGTGGTGAGCGCAAGCATAGTTAACTGATTCTGCCTCTTTGAATGTCCAGAGCCTAGTACAGACTATAAGTGATGTAGGTGCCCAGTAAATATTTTTGCAGGGAAATTTGTAGGGGGTATAATGGTTCTCACCATGAATCATGGTTGACCAGTCTCTCACATGTCATGACTGATTTCCTACTTGGACTTTGCTGTTCTGAGATCATTTTGCAATTTAGCAGTCACTCCACTGGAGGGAAAAATAGGAAAAGTGAATCAGGTGAATCTTAAATCAGTCATTATGACCAACCATAAGAACTTATTCTAACATATAACTACAAAGAAGATTTTAGGACCAACTAAATATCAGAATATACAATGTCATACTGCTTCTAATGTGTCTGATTTATCCAATTCCTGTTTCTCATTACCATACAACAACAATGTTTGTGTTCATTATAATCACAAAAAATGAGAATTACAACACTGGAGAGCCAAACCAAAGAAATGCAGCAAATAATTTTTTTTTAATTCTCCTCAATTTATTCCTAGTAACCAATTATAAATCCATTTTTAGTTACAAATTATATATTTTTATATTTAGTAATCCTGTTGGCCTACTGTTATCAGTGGGGCAACATATGAGCTAATGAATGGGAAATGTTTCATTAAAAAAACAGAACTGGATCCTTGTCACTGAATGTTGGGAGACCCCCAAACAAGTGTAAGTGTTCCCTGTCTCTGACTATGAAGCTGGGACCAACTTATATGATTAAAAAAAGAACTATGAGGCTATGTTTTTTTAAATGAAACTGACTAAGTGCATATACTGAAAGTACTGGAAGATGTTAAAAAAGAATATGGGTTTGGGTATAAAAAGGGAATATTTGACTATTTCATGCAGTATAAAAGTAGCTTATAAATTGATAATTCATGTTCTTATGAGGAGTAAGACATCAAAGTATCTAAAAATGGACTGATATTTCCATACAGAATTTTATGTGTCAAAAGAAAAATGATTGTACATCTGCTTTGTTGATAAAGTTCCATTCCTAATAGGAGTTGGAACATTTAGTCATGAACTGATATTTATGAGGATGAAAGTAAGTAGTTTTCACTAACCTCATACAGATGAATGTACAGATGAAGGTTAATTTGCCACTTTTCCAATAGGAAACTTTCTTTCTAGTGACCAAAATTATATGTACAGTCTATGCAGGGTATTCTTTCTGAGAAAAGTTACATTGAACATTAAATTAGTCATTTGTTATTTGTGAACAGATAATATATTAAAAAGAAAGAGGAGAAAAGAATAGATGGAAGGAAGGAAGGAAGTGGAAGCAAAGGAAAGGGAAGGAAGAAAGAAGATCAGAAGAGGAGGAAGAGAAGAAAAAAAAAAAGAGAAGAGACAAAGTAAAGGGAATAGTCTTAAGTGATACATATGGCCTTAACAATTGTTGAACTATTGCCATGAGTAGAGGTTCATGATATAGTCTTTCCTATAAGTTAGCACAGCACCAGGGAATAGACAAGAGTCACGCACAGTAACTATGCTATTCACTCAGCTTTTATTGAATGCAGGTTCACTCAAAGTGGAACATCAACATACATGAATATCCTATTCACCCTTTAACAGTCTAAGAAAAATACAATATACACACACAGCAATTAATGGGGGACAAGAAACCCAAGTCCCAGAGTCTCAGTCTGCAAGTCTGGGAGATAGCACGATGGGCAGGGGAGTTCTCAGCATGCTGCAAGGAAGGATCTGCAGATCCAAGTGGGCAGCAGGGCAGACAAAATCCTCAGTCCAGAGCCTCTGGTGGCCGATGCCAAGGGAGATCAGTGTGGCATGGAGCAGCACTCTGGTGTGTGGAGCACGGCTATCTTAGCAATGGTCTGGAACCTGTCTCAGTTATACCTTGAAACTGGTGTACTCCACCCTTCTGTGTTTTTTTGAAAAATGTCTTGGCATCCCTGACGCCAAGTCAGGAATTTGCTCAGGAGCCTATCTATGTGTGGTCCTGCCTGCAGACATGGCTGTTCTGATATGTGTGCAGATATCCTAGGTGTTCCTCCTTTCCAGGTGTGTCTAGTGTGACTTAGGTAGTTTCCCTCTTGAACCAAATGCCCTGGCTGACTAGCAGCCATCTTGGTTGACATGAGTGACTCCATTTTGTTTTATATACTTTATGCTATCTTGACTGGACTAATGTCATTTTATTGGTCCTGCTCTCTACAACTATCTTGAAAGAGAGAGTATCTCTTTAGTGCTTGGACTACACATGCTTACAGATTAATTTTCACTCTCTTCCTCAGAATACATGTTAATGCATTGACAAATCTTTCTCTGGCCCCCACTTAAATATTATGACTATTTATTCTTGTTAGATTTCTATTGATGCTATTAAAATTTATTGCAAATTTTATGGTGTAAAATAATCCAGATTTATTATTTCATACTTCAGTATGCTGGAAGTTTGAAATGTGTCTTACTAGGCCAAAATCAAAGTGTTTGCAAGAACACATTCTTTTCTGGAGGTTCTAGAAAAGAACACATTTCTCTGCCTTTTCCACCTTCCAGAGCTACTTCATTTTTTGTCTCATGGCTCCATTCTTTCTTCTTCAAAATCAGAAATGGCAGGTCAAAACTTCTCATATTGCATCACTCTGTCCTTCTCTTCTACCCACCCACCCCCCGTACATTTTAAAGGACCCTTGTGATTACACTAGAGACACTCAAATAATCCAGGATAGTCTTGTATTATAAAGTCAGTTGATTAGCAGCCTCGATCCATCTGTAATCTTAATGAGTTTTTGTCACATAAAGTAACATATTCACAGGTTCCAGGAAATAGTACATTGACATTTTGAGGAGTTGGGGGCTATTATTCTGTTTACCTTACTTACCTTCTGTGTTATATTCTACTCTGTTAATACTGCTTACTCATCAAGTTTCTGTCTAGAAGCTCTGTAGCCTATTGGCTGCAGAAACATTTTTCTTCTCAAATTGTGTCACTTCATCAAATTCTGGTGTATCTTTGTGTTCTCCACTTTCAGAGTCCACAGAAGAGATTGCCCGAATACTTTAGCAATAATCACACAGTCAATCTCTAATGCAAAATAGTAATTTTATCTTATATTTTTATTATACAAAAATAAACCATGTGGTATGATATTAATTTCTCTTATCAAAGAATTTAAATGGTTTTCAAAGCTACCTGCATCTCAAAATTACTGAGGTATATATAGGAATGCAAATGTTCTGGACCCATGCATGATAGTGAGTCAGAATATTTGTGAGATGGAACCTGGGTAATTTTTTAAAGTGCTCAAAATATAATTCTAATATGCAACAAGGCCTAGAAACATGTATTATGTGTGTAGATATATATGAAATTAGATTTTCTATCTTCCTCACATCTAATTTTACTAAAAATTAGTGAGGTTAGATACTTACCTTCCTCATAATATGTGGGTTCTACATGTTTCCAAATATGTTGTTTCACATTAAGACTCAACAACACTCATTTACTGATGGGCACTCAGGTTGCTTCCAGCACTTGGCTATTGTAAATTTTGCTGCTATGAACACTGGGGTGCATAGGTTCTTTTGAATTCGTATTTCAGGATTCTTAGGGTATAATCCCATGGGCGGAATTTCCAGGTTAAAAGGCAATTCCATTTTTAGTTTTCTGAGGAAATTCCATACTGTTTTCTATGGTGGCTACACCAGTCTGCAATCCCACCAACAGTGCACTAGGGTTTCCTTTTCTCCACAACCTCTCTAGCACTTGTTTTTTGTTAATTTGTTTATGATGGACAGTCTCACCAGTGTAAAATGATATCTCATTGTGGTTTTAATTTACATCTCTTAGACTGCTAGTGATGCTGAGCATCATTTCATATATCTCTGGGCCCTCTGTATCTCCTCCTTGGAGAACTATCTGTTCAGATCCTTTTTTAAGATTTTATTTATTTATTTTTAGAGGGGAAGGGAAGGAGAGGGGGAGAGAAATATCAATGTATGGTTGCCCCCTGTGTGTCCCCTGCTGGGAACTGGCCTGCAACCCAGGCATGTGCCCTGACTGGGAATCGAACCGCGATCCTTTGCGTTGCAGGCTGGCGCTCAATCCACTGAGCTACACCAGCTAGGGCTTTTGCCCATTTTTTAATTGGGTTGTTTGTCTTTCTGGGGTGGAGTTGTGTGAGTTATTTATGTATTTTGGAGATCAAACCCTTGTCCAATGTATCATTGACAAATATATTTTCCCATGCGGTTGGTTCCCTTTTCATTTTCCTGATGTTTTCTGGAGCTGTGCAGAAGCTTTTTATTTTGATGAAGTCCAATTTTTATACTATTCCCTTTATGTCCCTTGCTCTAGCAAATGAGTGGGCCAGAAAAGTATGGTATATCTACACAATGGAGTACTACCCAACAGAAAGAAAGAAGGAGCTTCTACCCTTTGCAACAGCATGGATGGATCTGGAGAGCATTATGCTGAGTGAAATAAACCAGGGAATGAAAGACAAATACTATATAATCTCACCAATAAGTAGAACCTAATCAACAAAACAAACTAGCAAGCAAAATATAACTAGAGACTTTGAAACAGAACAAACTGACAGTAACTAGAAGAGAGGAGGTATAGCAGGGAAAAGAAGGGTAAGGGTCATCAAGGAACATGTATAAAGGACAAATGGACAAAACCAAAGGGGGGTAAGGTGGAAGGTGGGAAGTGAAGATTGGTGTGGCAGGAGAGAGTGGTGGGGGAAAAATGTAGACAACTGTACTTGAACAACAAAAATTAAAAAAATAAATAAATATACATCTCACTTTAAAAAAAGACTCAACAACAAATTGACCTTATTTTTATAATAGCACTCTTAACATTAAAAAATTTAAAGGATAATGAATCAAATAAAACCAATAGGCAAAAAAGTTCTAAAATTCCTCAAACAGTTATACAATTTGGAATAGGATAAGGTGAATATATACTGACAGTAAAATATGGACCAGGAGTGTTTCCATTATGTGTTCACTAAATAGATTTTTATTATCATATGGCAGGTTCAGAATGTAGCAGTTAAGATAACATCAGAAATGGGCATTGTAAAAAATATTAATGTTCTCATGAGTCAAATTTGATTTTTGTTGTAGAGATTTGATAAACACTTTTTCTTTAGGCTGTATTTCTAAAACATGGGTAGTCAGATTGATTTAATCTATATTTACAGGGGTGCTGAGCTTCAGTACTGGATTACTTCAAATGTACTTTTATTTGCAATTATAAAATAAATGTTTTATGGAGTATAGCTAATTTTTAAATGGATGGTTAAATAATCTTTTAATTCAGATACAATTTTGCATTACTAATAAGTATCTTTCTTAACTAATTTTGATAGTTAATTGTTAATATTATATGATAAAAAATAAGAAGAAAGCAACAGATTATATTTCCCATACATTCAGATGTTATATAACATATAATAAAGTGCCTACCTATTCTTCTTTAATTTTTCAATTAAAACTATGTTATATTTTTATTATGCTAACAGAAAAAAAACTCCATTGATGAGTTAGAAAACCTTTCTGAGAGTATGGTTACATCTGAAAATGTCTAAGTATAATGTAAAAAAAGACCAAGTACATTGATTTTTTAATGAAAGGGTAGATATGATATTCTTCACTTGAAATATATGATTTCCCAGTGACTATCACAAAGAAAACTAGGAGAATTGAGAAAGATCAAGGAATAGAATAGCAAATAAAAGGGAAGATGTACAAATAGTCTGAGTTGAGTGTTGGTTATGAAATGCTACAAGATCTAAGGAGATTATTTAGTTACGTGGGGCACTTTGAGGATTTTCTTTTAAAAGCAAGTAGTAATCATTTGAATTGATCTGTTAACATTTTCTGGAAAAACAGAGCATTTCTTGTTTCAGAACTACTGCTTACAAAAACGTGAAAGACACAATTTACATTTATAGACAAATAGATTAAGTGGAAATATATTTTGTTATAGTAGACTACTGCAAGTTTTTATAAGTAGATACTCCACCAGTCTAGTTAAGTGTTTATGTATAAATCAATATCTACTTGAATGAGAGTCTAAGCCTGAGGGGCCAATAAGTCTAAGCCTCAAATATTTTAAATCCCCACTTAGCGAAAATGACTTGAAAATAAAGAAACTGTTCAAAACATTATAATTCAATGGAAAATATTTAATTCATATCCCCTGGAAAAAATCTAATACTTCTGTATATGGACTTTAATTATTTTATGAATCTTCCTGATGTTCCTATTGTACAATAAAAAAAATAAACAAGAGGAGAAAAGGAAGCATTGCTGGTATGACTTACTAATTTCCTCTTGTCTCTAATAAGATACATAATTTGACTTCCATAACTGCACAGTACTCCAATGTGCTATTAATTTGGAGAGTAATAATAATTGAGAATTATATTTTGGCTCTAAAATATATATGGAATTTCCTTGTATTAGTAAAGGATTAATTTGTATTGATCACCATATTAATCTGGAATTACTTCCTTAGTATTAAAGATTAATGTTTAAGAAATATATCTTACTTTAGAAAAAATTGTGTTCCAAATAATTAATTTGGGGAGACTAAATAATCTAGAAAATGAGATCCTCATCTAGGAGTTGAAATATTAAAATGTATATGTCATACCTTATAACAGATACAAGTTAAATCAACTTACAGTGATACTCAAGTGAAAACTTGACCACAACCTGATCAATAGTCTAAATATTCTGAAGGAGATTCTGTCTTTTAGATGTGTGTTTACTAGACATAGAAGGTTTGAAATGGGGAATCACATAGCCAAATGATTGCAATGTGCTCTAACTGTGGAGGGCAGAAGCTGCTTTGAACTACTGACATAGATGGGAGAATAGGATCTGATATCAGAATACTTGGATTCAAACCCCAACTCTTCCAATTAATTGCAGTGTGGTAGGCTAGCTTGTAAAATGGTCTCTGAAGGTCTCCCTATTCTGTTTGTCATGCCTTTGTGTAATACCATGCACTGGAGTGTAGGCTGGACCATACTAACTTGATTCTGACCAAGGCAATACAGCAAAGGTGATGAGATTACCTCTCTCATGACTGGGTTGCAAAAGATTATAATTTCCACCTTGCTATCAGACCCAGTATATTTTTGCCTGAATTTACATGCTTTTATGAAGCAAGCTGCCATGTGGGAGAGGCCCAGGTGGCAATTAAGTGAGATTGACTTCCAGCCAGTAGCACCCTGGAAGCAACTAAATATTGCCAATAATGACTGACTGAGTTTAGAAGCAGATACTTCTTCAATTGAGCCTTCGAATGAAATTTCTGTCCTAGGGCCTATAGGTTCACTGCAGTGTCATGAGACACCCCGAAGGTAAGACTGGATTCCTGGCCCAGAGAAACTGCACAATAATAATTGGTATTGTGGTAAACCACTAAATCTTGGAGTAATTTCTCACATGGCTGTAGACAAGTAACACATTCAGTGTGATCATTAACACATTTTTTAGTTTTTCAAAATTTAAGTGTTCGCATCTGTAAAATGGTGATAATAAGAATAGTTTTCTCATCTATGAAAAGCACTTTAGCATTTAATAAATGTCCTAACAATGGTTGAAAGTATTAGGGAATATAGTAGGACCTAATAAGTAATAGGTATATTTTCTGACTGATCTGAAACAATTTAGAAATAAAGTAGAGTAAGGCCAATGTAGAAAAAATTCTTAGTATACGTAAAGCTGAATCCAAATCATTATGGCTTATATCTACATGTAAGTAGACTTAAAAAGTACTTAATTCCAGATTTAGACAGAATTTTGCAACCAGTGACAGCAGCATAAGACCTAGCAAGCAGTCCCCATTAGAGCTCTATTTCTGTAAGATTTATAGCCTGGAGAAATGAAACAGTATTTGTGTTGTTTGTGCACACAGTTCCCAAGAAAAAGGGGAAAAGAGCAGGGGGTTGGTCTGGGCATATTAGAATTTTCCTTCTGAACCCACCAATGAGTTAAGGTTACTCAAGTGTAGCAGTAGATTGCACAGAAGACAAAAAACAGAAGGGGTTTGAGGGGTTAGGCCGATAAACACCCTTCTGTGGAAACCTCAAGAATAGCTAGTAGACGTAGTGGGCTTGTCCCCTGACTGGTGTTGCTCAGTGGATTGAGTGTTGGCCTGTGAACCAACTGGGCGCAGGTTTGATTCCCAGTCAGGGCACATGCCTGGGTTGCGGACCAGGTCCCCAATGAGAGGCACATGAGAGGCAGCAACTGCACATTGATATTTCTCTCCTTCTCTTTCTCCCTCCCTTCCCCTCTCTAATAAATAGATAAAATATTAAAAAAAAAGAAGTAATGGGGATAAGATACTATAGTAGTCGAGGTAGTAGTAGTAGTAATAATAGTAATAGTAGATGCAGCAGTAATAACCACTAAATATTTAGTTCATGCATATGTTAAAATCTGTCAGTGGAAATGGGCATTTCAGTGTTCTCATAGACAAAATATACTAAACAGCAATAACATTTTACATTTTACCTTGATAAACTCTACACAAATTAAGAAACCTGCCCTGGCTGGTATGGCTCAGTGGATTGAGTGCTGGCCTGCAAACCTAAAGGTTGCTGGTCTGGTTCCCAGTCAGGGCACATGCTTGGGTTGCAGGCCAGGTCCCCCACTGGGAGCATTTGAGAGGCAACCAATCAATGTTTCTCTCACATATGAATATTTCTGTCACACATTGGTGTTTCTTCCCTTCTCTTTCTTCCTCCCTTCCCCTCTCTTTAAAAACAAATAAATAAATAGAAATTTTTTAAAGAAAGAAACCTTATGATTGTAATTTGAATTATTACGCAGATCTGCCTTTAAACAAAATATAGTCAGTGAACATCAATCCAATAAACACTTATTATGAAATATTTTTAATAAAAATTAATGTTCTGATTTTTATGCATGCCCAATAGCTACTGTTGATTTTGTTGCCTCTGGCTGCACTAATGGAATCAAATTTCTAAGATTAACAGTCATTACTGAAGCAGATCATGTCACATCATCATAATACCAACATACTGCCATCCTGTGGAGACCTGTCTAAGTAGCCAGCTAGGTTTCCCCCTGAAACATTTATTCAAATTGCTATAAATGTTGATAAGCCACATAAGTCACCTGGATTACTTTGAGAGTACTTAACCTTGATATTATCATCTTTACTTACATATTTGAGTTGTTCCACTTAAACCATTAAACTTTACTGGTCTCAGATTTAAAGAGTAGCTCTGGTGACAAGATAAAATTGAAATTTCCAGGAAAGTACTGTATTATGTAGACCAGAGCATAGAATATTAAGATAATTTAAATACTAGAAAATTATTGGAGAATTGCACCCAGAAAATAGTTATTAACTAGCGTCAGCAAGATAGTGATGTTATGTTCCATAGAAGTCAGTCTCATGTTCACAGATGCTTAAGTGATATTTTTTCATTTGTTATAGTTATGATCATTGATCTTAAAGTTTTACTATTTATACCTTGAATAGAGTTATATAAATACTTATACTTTTGTGGATTTTAAAATGGATATTTATTACTAACAGTGACAATAAGAATGCAAACTCCTCAATCTGTAAGTTTTGAAAAAGGCAGAAATAACCACATTTATGGATAAAAATACAGCAGCCTAAGTAATAAGCAATAATGTACAAAGAGGATTAGCATTTTATTATGCCATTTACTATATTTATTTCTTGTAATGACATTTTAAAAAATCTCCAATATATGGAAGCATCTTGAATGTAAGCATTGTGTTTTGCCTCTTGTTATCTCTCAACATCTATAGAATCATATAAATTAAAATGATAGGTGATAAATGATTCGAGTTTATCATTGTAAAATTATTTTATATTTCCTTTTAACCATCTTTTCCAGTTATTTTGGCCATATAAAAGCTATAAAATACATAAGAAATATTTATTTATCTTTAAAATATCCTTTTTAGATTGTTTTGAAGCAACTTATAAAAAATAAGTTTGATATAGCTGAATTAGAAATAGGGAATTTAGACATTTGATAAAAGTATGAAAAACTTGAAAAGGTTTAGCAGGAGCTGCACAGATGAATAACTTTTAGAAAATTAGGCCAGTGGGAAAAAGTTCAAAGAACTGAGAATTTTAATCAACCTGAGACAAAAAAGCACAGTTTCCATGTCCAGCTTATTTATCCAGCCACACCACTAGTTCGCATTCTTAAAGAATGTACTGAAGAAAAATATCAAACCAAGAGGAGAGCAAGAAGAAAATATTTACAATGCAGCCAAAAAGACTTACATTTGTTTGAACGAGAAAACATCAACCCATTGCTGAGGAAAGGGTAAGATGAGTACAACCTATTGGGAAAGCAAGACTATCTCCCTTTAGAAAATTGGCAAACGACACTCAGGTATGAAGCTGGATATTACCATTTCTCAAGAGATTTAAAGATAGAAAAGTCTCTATTAAAATAGTCTAACAAGTTCCAATACTGAAGGAAGCTTTGGATATCCACTCTGCCCATATTGATACAAGACCCCAATTTGTACAATTAGCACAGATTGAGATTTAGTGGGAGGGAAAGGATGGGTTTTTCCGTTGCTTTCCAGGAGCTTGGATGGATAACTAAAGTTGAAGGATGAAGATGGTCTCCAGAGTAGTCAGATGCATTAAGCTGATGAAGATAAAGAAGAGAGATGGCTCCTATTCAGATGGGATGGCGGCTCGTCATTACAGAATGTCACATGTCCTGCTTATTAATAAAAGATTCTCAAATTTGTCTACATTGGGTTTCCAGGGATTTGTGGACCTGGCAGGGCTACACATAATGAAAGTAGCTCTTTAGCATCAGTAACAGGAGGCACAGTGTAACACAGATTCACATTAGAAAATCCATCATAAATATTCTCATTAATTCTCTAAATAACTATATACCAAAACTTAGTAAAAAAAAAAAGACTAATTCCTCATATCCTCTTTGTACAATCTAATATGATAGGCACCAGTGCCCAAAATCATGGTAACATAAGAGAAAGAAAATAATCATATTTTTATTTTTTTAATGTGTATCCTTTTTAAAGCAAGATGGGGGAGTCCTAAAGGGTATATCCAAAAACAGTTAATCATAGTTTACTAGAAACTGTATTAGCTAGAGCATTACTTTTAAATTGGTGGTGCCTTTACAGTAAAAGTTAATTATGTTATTCAGTATTTTAAAAAAGAATTGCAGGATTTTTCTGACAGACATTAAAGTAGATATTTCATTTAAAGTGTTAAAAGAAAGTGGATATATTGCCCTTTCCACCTTGTTTTGGTGATCTACTATAGAACATAATTCATTTTAGTTTAAATAATGTAGGCTATGGTGTGGCATACGTAAACCTTATTTTTCTCTTTATCAGTTTAAAAAAGTATTTTCTTTTAATTTTGATAGGATCATCACCTATGAAAATTCTAGTTATGGACAGAGTTGATAGATCCTATGGCCATATTTTTCTTATGACATAAATTAAAATTTTATTTTCAAATGTAAATTCTAAAATGCAAGATTTATTCATTTTAATGGATGCACATACCTGGGATGAAAAGTGTCTGGAATGAGACATTCATTAAAATTCAATGGGCTACCTTGATTTAAGAACTAAAGTACAGACTGTACTTCATTCTGTTATAATGTTTACAAAGTGTTTCTTTCAAACTCAATAGCATCTGTTGAGTGATTATGAGGCTCTTCAGATTTTTTCCTAAAACTTATAGCAAAAGAATAATGCAAACAATATACTTTATTTTGTGGAGATTTTTTGGCAGTATGCACCAAGATTTCTACTATATGAATGTGGCTACCACTATAATAAATTCTTATTTTTTAAGATTTTTATTTATTTATTTTTAGAGAGGGGGGTGGGGAGGGCAAAAGAGAGGGAAAGATACATCAATGTGCAGTTGCCTCTCATGCTCCCCCTACTTGGGACCTGGCCCACAATCCAGGCATGTGCCCTGGCTGGAAGTTAAACATAAGACCTTTTGCTTTTTTAAATATATCAATCAAATAGCATTGATTATGCTATTACAGTTGTCTATTGCTTCTCCCCTTTGTTCCCTTCTACCTGTACACCCCTACCCACCATCATTCCCCCATCTTAGTTCGTGTCCATTGGTCACACACATAAATTCTTTGGCTTCTCCATTTCCCATACTATTCTTAGCCTCCCCTTAACTATTTTGTACCTACCAGTTATGTTTCTTATTCCCTGTACCTTTTCCCCCATTCTTGCCACTCCACCTCCCCTCTGATAACTCTCCATGTGATCTCTATTTCTGTGAATCTATTCCTGTTCTAGTTGTTTGCTTATTTCATTTTTGTTTTGGGGGTTTTTTTAGGTTCAATTGTTGGTAGCTGTGAGTTTGTTGTCAATTTGCTGTTCATTTTTTTTTTTGTTTGTTTTCTTTTTCTTAGATAAGTCCCTTTAACATTTCATGTAATAAGGCCTTGGTGATGAGGAATTCCTTTAACATTACCTTATCTGGGAAGAATTTTATCTGCTCTCCCATTCCAAATGATAGCTTTGCTGGATAGAATAATCTTGGATGTAGATCCTTGCCTTTCGTGACTTGGAATACTTCTTTCCAGCCCCTTCTTTCCTGTAAGGTTTCCTTTGAGAAATCAGCTGATTGTCTTATGGGAACTCCTTTGTAGATAACTCTCCTTTTCTCTTGCTGCTTTTAGGATTCCCTCCTTATCTTTAATCTTGGATAACTTGTTTATGATGTGCCTTGGTGTGTGCTTGCTTGGGTCCAACTTTTTTGGGACTCTCTGGGCTTCCTAGACTTCCTGGAAGTCTATTTCCTTTGCCAGATTAGGGAAGTTGTCCTTCATTATGTTTTCAAACAGGTTTTCAATTTCTTGCTCTTCCTTTTCTCCTTCTGCCAGCCCTATGATTCAGATGTTGGGACATTTAAAGTTGTCCTGGATGTTCCTAAGCCTCTCCTCATTTTTCTGAATTCTTGTTTCCTCATTCTGTTCTAGTTGAATGTTTATTTCTTCCTTCTGGTCCAAACCGTTGATTTGAGTCTTGGTTTCTTTCCCTTCCCTGTTGGTTCCCTGTATATTTTTCTTTATTTTACTTTACATAGTTTCATTTTTTCTCTATTTTGTGACCATACTCAACCATTTTTCTGAGCATCCTGATTACCAGTGTTTGGAACTCTGCATCTGATAGGTTGTCTATCTCTTCATTGCTCAGTTGTATTTTTTCTGAAGATTTGATCTGTTCTTTCATTTGGGCCATATTTTTTGTCTCAGTGCCTATTATGTAGTAAGGGGCAGAGCCTTAGGTATTCACCAGGGCCAGGCAACTGAGGTTGCTGCTTGCTCAGCTCTCAGCTGTCTTTCAGTCACTTCCTTTCCTACCCACAAGCAAGTTGGGCACTTCTGTTGCTGATTCCAGGGGGTGGTTTTGTGTACATTTTAGGACCCTCTCCAATGAACTCCTGTGAGGCTGGGAATTTCTCCCACTACTTTAACCCTCACAGGTTTTTTCAGTCAGAGGTTTTGAGGCTTTATTTACCCATGCTAGAACCCTGAGTTGTGCAGTTTGTCTTGCCCCCAGGTGTTCCTCTTGGTTTATTTGCATGCAAATGTGAGACCACCCAGTCTATCAGCCACTGGTTGGCTAGTTGCCAGCTGTCAGCTTGCCAGACCTGGCTCTCCAGCCACTACCTTGTCAGGAGTCCTCTCTGCCCTGGCTGCCTGTCCGGCCCCTCCCACTGGTCTGGATGAATGCTGCTTCTTTAACTCCTTGGTTGTTGGACTTTCATACAGATCAATTTTCTGGCAGTTCTGATTAGTTTTGTTTTTAAACTTGTTGTTGTCCTCCTTTTGTTTGTGTGAGGAAGCAAAGTATATCTACTTATGCCTCCATCTTCCAAACCTGTGACTCTTTAGTTCACAAGCAGGCACTTAATCCACTGAGCCACACCATCCTGGGCAATAAATTCTAATCTGTGCCCTAATTTATTGTGTCATTGAACCAGAGTTAGAGTTCTACATGGCAACATCGAATAAGTTCAGTTTGGCTAACTAGCCAACATGCTCAGTGCCAGGCACTAGAGAAAGCCAGTGGTGGAAGACAGAATCTTGTTAGAGTCCAGCCATTGTTAATATAATGAGAACCGTTTGAGTTACACCTATTGACATGTAACTTGGTAGCCAAGGAGAGTGAACTGGAATGTGCATGTATGAACAGTGATGACTTCACTGTAAAAGTTAGTGAAGATGATAGACATTGTTGAGCAAGCTTGGGTACTGTGTGGCCAATACATCCAACATGACTGAGTGAGAAAAGCAATGATTCTGCATTGAAAATTGCATTAAGCTCAAACACTCCTCTGTAGAAATTCTTCAGATGATTCAGAAGGCTATGGGCAACTGGTGACTGGCAGCTTCATCGTGATTTATGTACCTGTTTGTGCATCATATCTGGTGCACAGTTTTTGGCCAAACAGCAAATAGACCTAGGTGACTCAGCCCACATACAGTCCAGATTTGGCACCCTGTAATTTTCTGGCTTTTTCCAAAACTAAAATCACCTTTGAAAGGGAAGATAATTCAGATCATTGATGAGATTCAGGAAAATACAACAAGGCAGCTGATAGTGATTGGGAGAATTATGTGAGGTCCTGAGGTTCCTATTTTGAAGGAGACTGCAGGAGAGAAATATCGATGTGCAAGAGATACATAAATTAGTTGCCTTTCACATGCTCCCAACAGGGCCTTGGCTCACAATCCAGGCATGTGTCCTGACTGAGAATCAAACCAGCAACCTTTTGGTTCACAGGCCAGTGCTCAATCTACTGAGCCACAGCATTCAGGGCTCCTGCAGTATTTTAAATTTTACTGGCTCTAGGTCAAGTAGGTACTTTGGGTTCCTGGGTTATTTATTGGATACATTTGAAATATCTCTCTTTGGGCTCATTATTATTTCTGTGTTTTATTTTAATAGCTACACAACAACTAAAGTGGAAGACTATACTATAAATTGCTTTTGAATAGACTCCATGTCATGATTATATTATTGGCAGCATTAAATTGTTAAAGTATTTAAACTCTGAAAACTACCAAGCACTATGTAAAATGAAATAATTAAATCAGTAAAATTCCCTTTGGAGCTTGATTTACTGTTTCAGATTACCTTCAGAATGATGTTCTTTCCACAGAAGAGCTATTTTCAGAGTGAAAAATGATATCCAGTGTTATCATAAAAGAATAACATTAGTATTAAAATAACATGTAATAAAGGTATTATCTTAAAATGACATTGACATTGTATTTTCTAATGTAGGTACTGTTATATTGCAATAACAAATTAACCCCCCAAATTCCTGTGGCTATCAAACAAATGTTTATTTTTGCTTGTATACTGTTAATGCAGTGATTGTGTGGGGTTTCAGGGAATGTCTGTGTTTTTCATATTTACCTAAAGGCTTGACTGACAGAAGAGTGATCACCTATGGCTGCTCTTTTTGGACTATGTAATCTCTTCAGTTGACATAAAAGAGGAAAAGAGATTGGAGAATTGTGCATAAGCTTGTATTGTTTAAGCCTAGAAGTGGAATGTCATTCTTCATTGCCATTGGTCAACACAGTCATGTAGGTCTGCATGGAGGTATTAAAAATACAGAGAAGTAAATGGACCATTTGGTGAATATTTTTGTCTGACATAGACAATATTATATTGCTTTTATCATGTGATGTTATCTTCTTGACTTTTAAAGCCAATAAATTTGATTTTCCCTCAACTGGATGCATTCAAGACATATGTTTAATGACATTAGAAGGAAGCATGGATTTTGTAGCATGGATTTTTGCTCTGACATTATTATTTCATCCTATGTCTGGATAAGTTTTTTCAACCTACTTGTAGAGTTTAAAGAAATTGTGAGTGATGTTGCCCTGGCTGGTGTAGCTCAGTGGATTGTGCATGGGCTGTGAACCAAAGGATCGTGGTTCAATTCCCAGTCAGGGCACATGCCTGGGTTGAAGGCCAGTTCCCAGCAGGGGATGCACGAGAGGAAACCATACATTGATATGTCTCTCCTTCTCTCCTTCTCTTCCCCTCTAAAGATAAATAAATAAAACCTTTAAAAAATTGTTAGTGATGTTACAAAAAAAGCTATATGACACAAAAGAAAGAATATTATCATCTGTTTCAGATAATAACAATTCCATAAATTAAATGTTTTAAAAGTGGTACGAAATATAGGATTCCCTTAATATGCATATATCAATAAAAACAGGCAATGAGAAAAGAAACAAATTAAATTCAGAATACATACACACGATGAGTCAAGAAGCAACATTTTAAAGCATAAGACCTTTGCTTGAAGGTTCTTTCTCCTAACCCCTGCTTTTCAAACTGTCTGTTATTTTCCAATTATATATATATGTAATATATATACACACATATACATATATACATATACATTATGTATTGATATTTGAATATATAGAAACAATGTGATTTTTCATGGAGAATATACACACCTGTTGAAAAGTGATCACAGTGCATTAAAAAGTGGGAAAAGGCACCAGTATAAATAAGTCACTAAGAGGTACATAAAGTGACTTCAGTTTTAAAACTACACTCAAATCTAAAATCATGCTTAATGTACTGTTTTTTACATTACACATGCCCATATGTATGTATGCATATTTATACACATATACACATATATGTGTTTGTACCATATATCTGTTGTATGTGTGTGTATATATACAGAGAGAGATTTTCTATTCACTAATATCCCAAACTTCTACATTTTCTAGAAAATATATAATTCCAAAAAGTAACATTTTAAAAATATAGGTTGACTAGTGTTTTTAAAACAAAAATGCATTGTAGTATAATACATACATGTGTATATACATACAAGGAGGGGCAAAAAAGACCAGAATTATCCCCTGGAGGGCGTGCCTCTTGTAGTCCACAGGCATCCCCCACTAGGTGAGTGTTCGAAGAACCCGTCTGTATCAGTGTACCAGCTGGCATTGTTGTGAGAAGCTGCTTTCAGCCTCAGTGAATTTTGAAGGTTGTTTCAATATATTAGCGCATTCCATGATAAATGATTTACAAGTGCACCTGTCCACACCATGCTGAGTGTTTAGCGGGTTTTGACCAAAATCCACATGACCCCAGAGTCTCACCCCCATTCACCCAATCTCACCCCCATGACTTTCTTTTGTTGTTGTTTACCCAGGAGAAAATATCCTCAAAGGGAAACATTTTGCCAATGTGGAAGAGGTGAAACAAAAAATGGCAGAAGCACTAAAAGGCATCAAAATTGAGAGTTCAAAAACAGTTTTGAGCAGTGCAAAACACAATAGGTGTATTGCATCAAATGGAGTATACTTTGAAGTTGACTGAAGTTTAAACGTGTAAAAATAAATACATATTATTTATTAAAAATTGGTCTTTTGGGTCCCTCTTGTATATATCAATATGCATGTGTACATACACACACAGACAACATCATAGTACATAATCAAAAAATAACATTTCCCTGGCCAGTGTGGCTCAGTTGGTTAAAGCGTCATCCCATAAACCAAAGGTTTGATTTTCAGTCCGAGCTCATACCTAGTTTGTGCGGGAGACAACCAATTGATGTTTCTCCCACATTGATGTTTTTCTCCCTCTCTCTCTCTCTTCCCCTCTCTCTACAATCAATAAGCATGTCCTTGGGTGAAGATAAAAAATAAGATTTATAGTAAGATGTATGGAAGAAAATTAAATTTGCTAAAAGTGCAAACAAATGTGTACCAGTGAGTATTCTAGTTTCTCCAATTCCACTTGATTTAAATACAGATAACTTATGGAGGCTTTGACTGCGTCTGAGAAGCTGATGCCTCATGAAGGAAAGAATGACTTGTCAGCCTTTAGAGTTAATCAGAGAGGTCTCACGGTGCTTCATGAGCAAGGAAATGTTATAAAAGGAGACATATGTTAGAAAGATTCATCTGACATTCTGTACAAGACTCATAATGATCTTGTAACAAGTTATTGATGTAACCTGGGCAAAAACAGTGATCTATTTTATAGCATTACCATGGAAAAGAGACATCGGTTAAGAGAAATAATCATAAGATAGAATTAACAACAGGACAACTAAGGTGTAGGGGAATCAGAATGCATTCTTTTTTCAGAACTAATTAGCTGAAAGTGTTTGGCATAAGTGGCAGGAAGAAAGTAAAACCTATGGGCGGGAGATATGTGGACAGAAGGAGGAAGGAGTGTCAGAAAGATACGCACTGGAACTCAGATCTAGTCAGCCCACCTGGTGAAGGCTGTTGGCATTAAACAGGATGATGTTTCTGGAGAAAAGAGCCTAGTGAAGAGAGTGAACAGACTGTCATAAAATCACAGGGAATGTCCTAATTAATGGAATAAGAAAGAAACAAAGTCAGTAGACACGAAACTTTGGAAGAAAGCAGTTATGGGATCACATTTAGATGTTCCATTTCGCTGTGTTGCCTTGGGGAACTTACATGGGCTCTGTGAGCCTCATTTTCTTGGTCTGTGAAAATGAATAATTTCTAACCTGAAGGACTCCCTTTAAGATTAAATGTAATAAAGATGTAGAGATCCTAGCAGAGTCACTAGTACACAATGTATTATAGCTACTATCTTCATGAAGAAAAACAAATCATATTGTACTAGAAAACCCCCCAAAATGCTTCTAGAGATTGGAAAGAAGAATTTACATATATAAATGTGCGACAACAGATGACCTTGTGAAGAATATTTCATAAAAGAATCAGAAGGGGAAGCCAGAAAGTGAGGGATTACAGAGAAAGTGCTTTTTGAGACAGAATCCATAGTATAAGATATTTTTTCCAATAGGTAAGCAGCGAAACAAGTAAGAAGGAAGGAGGGGATTGGATTGCAGTGCAAGTACAGTAGGTTTGAAAGAAAGTCGTTTCCGTTTGTTATGTTTCCCACTATGTGAGGCAATAACAAGTAAGTTTTCCTCTAAAACAGTCAGTTT